>NW_026510234.1:0-14136 GCF_026875155.1 Cherax quadricarinatus | reverse complement strand
CGACCTATTGTCCACCAGTCTCCACTTCCACCGTCACCTGGTCTTCCCCGGAAGCCTGCTGTGCACCGGCGATCCAGGTACTCGAAGAGACGACAACTCCAGATTCGACACCACCACGGCTCCTCAATCCTCACCCCAAGCCGACCGAGGCCACCATCTCCTTTTCGTCACGTATGGGAGCCTCCTGCCCATCGTCATTCGTGATCCCCGGGCCCTTTTGGGCCTGCCCGCGCTGCCCACACTCTGCTGGCCATATGATCAAAATTCACCGCAGGGGCGCACGTCTGTCGTTGCCCAGCTAAGAACCTGATTGTTGCGGAATTCATCAAGGTACACATACGATGTTGGCTGGCGTAGAGACACTTGAGGGTAAACAAACCGGCTGGGGACAACATACGCCCCAGCCACCCGCTGCCTTGTTACCATGGTATCACTCCGTTTTTCCCTGAAACACTGCGGAGATCCTTTGGGATCGGCCTCAAAGGCACATTGCGCAGTTTCACCCAGGGTATATTGTGAGAGACATCCCCCATACGCCATGCACGTAGGGGGACACATCTCGCAGAGATCTTGAACTGCTCAACAGCTGCTCGTACACGGTCGTAGAGTAGTTTTACAATATCGGTATGTGCCTTAAAGGGCACCCGTAAAAACCTTGTCCGCAATACCTAAGTGTCACGGTAATCTTAGGTCAAAACTTGTTCATCTCGGGCGTAATCGCCCCCAACAAGCTGAATACCAGGGTATTCACCGCCTCCTCACGCTGAATCCATGACGTACCGATAGTTCTAGACTGTCGCAGAGAGGTATGAGGCACGCCACATCCCGGCAGCTAGGTCGCGACTGAGTGCAGTGGTGTGAAGTGGTGCTGTCACACCTCGGCTGACAACTAGGTGCACTAGATCGTAAAGATGGCGGTTATCTGAGAAAGGTTTAAAATCGTTAGGTCGAGCTACTTAAAAGGGAAACGATACGCCATTTCGCGCAAGTCTTTTCCCAAGATCATAGGGGAAACTTATGGAGTACAAGAGTGCTTTATGGTGTAGCATTGAAGGGAGGACAAGAATTTTCGTCAAACTGCTTCACCGGTTTATGAATCGGCACCAGTTCAGGAGGAGTCTTAACGTCAACCAGCTGTCACTGAAAGAATGATAGATGTTTCACGGTATTATACGGGGATCAATTTACGCAACGTTCCTTTGGGCGGACGAGGCGGATATAAGGAAGGTTTTTTGAGAAGTATGGGACGGTGCTTATGCTCAACAAGGGTTTAGTGGGCAGGCAGGAGCCTATGTTTGTGTTTTCCAAAGGGTTCTTTCAACCTCAAAGGGACTTAAGGCACCCATTCCATCCTATGTTTAATTTTAAAGGGCCCACCCAAACCATCCTTGTGTACCTACAAAGATTTCAGGACGCAGGTAATGGAATGTACCCAGGACAACGACGTAGGGGCCGCCTATGTGGTGAGTTGATCACATAGCGGCGCCCTGTGACAAGCGAAGACATGTGCCTGGACCTGTGGTGGACGTCGCAGCCCCTGCTTCAAAGGTGGCAGGTGAGGAACAAACATCGGATGGAGGGCGTGGTGTTTGTGTGAGCGAGATAGTGGATCGGGCACACAGGACTGGTGGTGAGTTGGAGTCCGCCCCCAACTGCCTGATCGGGGTGTCGTCTCCTGGGGAAATAAGGAGGAGCAGCAAGTACAAGAGAAGGTTCTTGAGATTGAGGAGGAATTGGTGGAGGTGTTGAAGACGTTGTCACCCCAGAGAGGGATGTTACATCTGAGCGTGGTGTCATTGGAGAATCGTGGGCTTCCAGAAAGTCTGAGACATGATAATTTGGGACGTGATGGGGGTTTGGAGTCGTCATTGACTCATTAAAACCCATTCTCAGGTGGAGGTGGGGGTTTTCATCGAGAGGTAAAAATTTGACCAAGAATGTGTAACATAAACTGTCACGAGAAAGAGGGCGGCTACATCGGGTTTTCTGATGACGTCCTTACGCCTGCAAAAAAGGGCCTGGGAAACAGATGAGGTGAAGTGTGAAGGTAGTGGTGTAGGTGGTGGTAGCCATGATAGGAGGCACCGAAGGGAAGGGGGGAGGGAAAGAGAGCACTCTGAAGGTGTTGAACATAAAATTCAAGCTCTGGAGTTGTAAAGAGTGATGAGAGGAAGCGGGGGTGGAAACTTTAATAGGCCTTAGGTGTATGTCTGTAAATGTTAATGGGTTATGTAGCGGTATGAAGAGAGATTGGTTTCGTAATTTTCTGAATAAAATCTAGAGTGGATGTTGTTTTCCCTTGCAGGAGCACAATTTCAAAGAGGGTAGGGTGTTGGAGGTGGCAGGATTTCGGGTAGTACCCTGCCATCCCCCCGTTCTAAAAGGTGGTGTGGGAATTTTTAATAAGGGAGACGACCCGTTTGTTTTGCAGAGAAGCGAGGGAGGAGGGGGAGGGGGGGTGTTGGTGTGGATGGGTGGTGGATGGGTAAGCGTGTGTCTTTCGTGAGTGTGTATGCGCCGGCGAAAATAACATAAAGGTAAAGAATGATTTTGTGTGTGAGGTCTTGTGTTTTTCCTAAGTGAAACTGCCAGAGGTGGCGATAGTTGGTGGGGACTGGAATAGTTTTAATCAGGGTGGCTGATGTGGACCCAAGAGGGGCTGGATATATGTCTGGGGCTCTTAGGGATTTATTAAGGGATGTTAGGTTACGTGATGCCTTTGGGGGAGCGGTGTGGGAGACTGAATATACGTTTTTTAGGAGTGGTTATGCTGCGAGACTAGATAGAGTATACCTTTCTCAGGGTGGGACGTAAAATCTTTCAGTACTTTTGAGGCTACAATGTCAGATCATAGGGCAGTGGTGGTGGAGGTTGGGTGGGGGACGCTCGCGGACATATATAGAAGTTATTGGAAATTAAATATAAGTGTGTTAGGTGATGAGGAGGGGTTGGAGGGGTTTTCAGTCCTATGGAGGGACTTAGTGTGGAAGAACAGGAGTGGAGACATTGTGACATGGTGGATAGTTGTCGCCAAAGGAAAGGATTAGAAAGTTTTATGTGAGAAAAGGAAAACGTATTAATAATTTAAAATATGGACTGGCTAACTTTTTAGAGGATAGGTTAAGAGGTTGCTATGGGAGGGGGGTTGGGTGGGAAAAAAATTTTCCTATGGATGAAATAGCTGAAATAAAGGGGAGGTTTTAGGGTGTTGCAAAATGAAAGGTTTCAAGCTGTAAGGATGCAGGCAGGGGTCGGGGAAGTGCTTTGGGGCGACAAGCCGTCAGCGGGTGTTTTGCGGCATCAAAAGCAAAGGCAGGCGCTGACGGCTATACCATGTTTAGAGGTAACGGAGGATGGTTGGGAATTATAGAGTAGGGCAGGAGATACGAACCACGAAGGGATGTGTGCGTATGGGGAGGTTTGGGTACGAGAAGTACTGGAACAGTGGGGGGTGGGTGACGGGGCTTTGGGGACAAGGTGTTTTACGTTGTGAGTGTAATTTAGGAAATAGTGATCGAAAGGCTTTAGGTGGGACGATTACGGCAGAGGAAATGAGAATGCGTTAAGGGGAATGAGGAAGGGGAATGCTCCCGGTATTGATGGTCTCCGGTAGAATTTTTTACAACATTGGGTGTTGATAAAGGAATTTATGTTAGGTTATTTAATGTATGAAGGAGAAGGGTAAGTTGGGGGAGAAGCAGGAAACAGCAGTAGTAGTGTTGGCCCCGAAGGTCAAGGGGCAGCCCACCCTTCGGGGTCCCGAGCCATATCACTGATGTGTGCAGACTATAAGGTGTTTGCAAAAATTTTAGGTATTAGGTTCAAATGTGTAGTGGAGAGGGTGGTGTCAAAACCCTTCAGTTCGGGTTGCCGGGAAGGTCGATGATTAAAGGACATGGATACTGAAAAGTTTTGTGGAAGTAAGGGTGGGGGTGGGGGGGCGGCTTTGTTGGTCAAGACTTGGCGGGAGCATATGATAGAGGGGAAAAGGGGGAGCTTGCAGGTTATACTTAGGAGATAGGGTTTTGGGGAGGAAATAGTCGAGTGGGTAAATACGTTGTACAAGGGGCGAAAATGAGGATACAGATTAAATGGGTGTATGGGGGGGGAAATTGCAATGGGAAGGGCCTTAGACAGGGATGCCCCCTGTTCCAAATATTGTTTGCGTGTTTCCAGGACCCTTTTATAGAATGGTTGACCGTAGCTTATGTACGCCATGTGAGGGAAGTGTGGGGGGTGGGAGGGCCTGGCCGGGGTTAATTGGGTATGTTGACGACACCACTGTTCTCATTCGTGCAGGCATGTCAATGAGGTGTTGGCGAGGTGGTGCAATTATTTTGGGAAATGCCAGGGTATGCAGGTAAATAGTGCGAAGTCAAGGGGCATTGGGTTGGGTTCTTGGGTGGGGGGTGTGGGGGGGGGATGTAATGGGTTTTTAAAGAATGGGCGGTGTCTTTAAGATTTTGTGGTATTATTTTTTAGGAGACATGGTTGCGGCGCGGGAGGAAATTCGGATAGGTTATTGGAAAGGACGTGGGCGTCTAGGTTTCTGAGACCACACACTAACTCTGATACAGCGAGTGATAGTCGTGAAATTTTATTGTATGTAAGGTTTGGATGTTTGCAGCTGTTGTTCCAATTCTGGGACAGCGATTGCGGGATAAATAAGACGGGTGTACAAATTTTTTATGGGTTCACGTTTTGTGATTGGTTAGAGGGAGGTTGTAATGTTACCTGTAAGTCAGGGGGGGTTGGGGTTGTTTTGGGTTTTGAGGGGCTTAAATGTTGTGTTTATTAAATGGGAAGTGTTGCGTGAGGGTGTGAAGCGGGGCGGTTGGGAAGGATAATGACAGTTTTGGGTATGTGGTATCGAGGAATGGGTTGAGGGATAAAAAGTTTGAGGGCTGTGATGGGGGGAGGGAACTGAGGAAGGTTCGTATAAGGGGTTTGTTTAGGTTACTTGTAGGAGGTGCGTTGTCCAGTTGAGGGTTTTTCCCCATGTATGCTGGAAGAGTATTTGGTTTAGATTTAGTAAATTGAGTTAAAACCTCGGGCGCGTGAGGGGATGTTCGTTTCTCATGGGACCTTCCGTCGGTTTAATATTACGAAAGACAGGTTGTAGAGGTGGGGGGTGTGGTATCTGTGGAGGGATGAGACAGCGTTTATGTTGTTTAATTTTGTGAAGGGCCCAGGGGTTAGGTGCTGGTTTAAATAGGTTTTACGAGGGTGGGGCCGTGGGTGTCGGTTTTGCGTGCTCTAAGTCAGATATGGGTGGGTTAGACGAGGGTGTCATAAGAGCTTAGATTATATCCCTGGTAGATTATATATATGTCGTGGGTGATGAGGGGTGAGAGGGGAGTGAGAGAGAAGAAGGTTCTTGCGAACGTTCTAAGTACGATGTTCGTAACAGAGATTTGTATGGCAAAGGAGGTGGATCAGGCTTTCTCCAGAGGGGTATTGAATGCTAAACGTTAGGGATTCTCGTAAATCTGTGATTGGATATGAGTGAGTGAAGGGGTTTTCATAGGTTGGAGGGAGTCAGGGGGCAACAGCGGGCTCGCCTCCCTGGGGGGGGGTCGTGAGAGTGTTGTGAATGTGGGTTTGGAATGGTTTCCGGTTTTCATTGGGACTTTATGGCATCCAAGTGGGGGATGTAGAGCTCAAGGTCTCGTTATGGTGATATAACACTTTTCAGAATGTTGGTAAAAATATAGTAGATTTTTTATGTATAATTATGATGTGTATCGGTCTTGGGATGACATGATTCTTGAGTAGTAAGTTATTTGCGACGTGAAGTGTGTTTTAGTTTATTTTTATGTTTTCGTGCTGGTTTTTGCACGATGAGATATACTTATATACTGTTTTGCATTGTGCATACAGTGCATCTGATTAATGTGATTTTGTGAAATTTTTGTGTGTACGTGTGGGTGTATGTGTGGATGTGGGTGTGGGTGTGTGGGTGTGTATGTGTATATATATAAATAAATTTTATCTCTTTCTATTGTATTGAGCCTTTGTCCCTGGGTCAGACGTTATGTAATACTTTATATATGCATGATTTGATTCTTTTTAAAGTTTATAATTATGGTCTGTACCCTGATACCGGTTTGGTGTTCATGCAAGTCTTGATGTCTGTATGGGATACAGACATATCTAGGACAGTTTAGTGACGTAGTCCATTTGTCGAAATTTGTATATAGGTGTATTGTAACAGTATAGAGCTTGTTATTGTGTTCTAAGCTGTATTATTTTTCTGTTTATTTTATGTTGGGATATGTTCAGCTGTATTGTTAGGGATAAGTATGTAGATTATCTAGTCAGATTTGATGTTAGGTTTTGGTTTTTGATTAAAAGTGAAGGATGGGATTTAAATGATATAACTTCTTTGTATATTTTATGTTCAAGTGTATTGAACCTTTGTCAGATGTCATTTATATGTTACAATTTTATATATGCAAGGTTTTGTATATATGTCAATTCATGACCCTGTGACATGTAATTTTGGGTTTTAGTTATGTTCTTGATGTAAGTTTTTGTTGTAATATCTTGCGAGCATGTAGGTACAATCCGTTTGTTTAGTTAATTTGATTAGGTTCCATACTGTTTCTTTATTTTTATGTTAAACTGTATTGGTTTTAAATAAAAAAAAAAAAAAAAAAAAAAAAAAAAAAAATAAAAAAAAAAAAAAAAAAAAAAAAAAAAAAAAAAAAAAAAAAAAAAAAAAAAATTATGACATTCCGCAGGCCTGTCCCGACTTTTTGAATTAGACCACGTCTCAGTTAAGGCAAATACATCAATGTTACCTGCACTAGCAACTAATCTCAACTCGTCCATCTTATTCCTAGCACTACGGCAATTAGCATAATAAACATTGAAAGACTCTCCTTTCTCTTTACCCTTCCTGCTCATTTCTATTCTTCTACTAAACCTATTACTGTCCTTATCACCCAAGGTCCCTGGCTTTTCAATATCTATCTCGTTCTTATTATTTTTTTTTTTTTTTTTTTTTTTTTTAGTTTACATAATAGGAAATTACTTTAAATCTGATGCAGGAACGCATAACAAAAATGCAAAAATAACTCAGTTCTTCAAGGTACATAGTGAAAGGAATATCCTCTCAAGAAAAGTTTAAAATTCAATTGCAAGACCAGTACAAGCGAAACATAATACGCTACCAAAGGAAAATATACATATTATATTTATTTATATATTTAAACTGCCATTTACACCTTCCCCATCAAGGGAACTAAGCTAAACTAATCTTTCACAACCTCTCATCTAGACCCACACGAGTACCTCCAATCACACCCATTCACCCAGCATTGCGCACCCAAGGAGGTGAGCCTGTTGAATACCCCTGAACCCCCCCTCCCTTTTACCACCCTACTCACCCCGGCAGTTAAAACCCCTTATAACGCCAATAAATTCCCTATTGTTAGGCCTCTATAACCCTCAGAAAAAACCTCATCCCACCTTTTCCCAAAAATGTCTCTATTGCGACATAAGGTTCGATAAAACGTCGCCGCCAAAGTCCTTCTCAGCACATCCCCCCCCTCAAGGAAGGTTCCTTGATGTTGGTGAGGGGCTCTTGATTTAGGGAATTGGATCTGTGCTCCAGTTCCCCGAATTAAGCCTGAATGCCTTCCACATCCCCCCCCCAGGCGCTGTATAATCCTCCGGGTTTAGCGCTTCCCCCTTGATTATAATAATAATCAGCACATCCCCACCCTCCTTCCCCCTCATACCCCACAAAACATATATGTAGTCCACGATTACATATGTTAAACCCCTTACCACACCCTCATCCACACCACTCATATCAAGACTCAACGCTCGCAATACCGACACACCTTGACCCCCCACCCTCACCACAACCTTATTCATCCATACCCTGATGCACTCCAAACCTTCACAAAAATAGACAACATGATATGCAGTCTCTTCCCCACTGCATCTGCCACACCCCCCACCCTCGATAACCCTCCTATCTCGGAGCATCGCTCCCGATGGCAAAATCTCATGCAGGAAACGATACATAACCTCACGTGGCCTAGGTCGTATCCTTAATTTACTAAATCTTCGCCATATTACATCCCATGCATACATGGGGTAGATCCCTTCAACCGGCGCCACTACATTTCTCTAACAATTTACATAAAGTTCCCACCTTTACTTTTCCCGGTTCCCTGGCTAACACTAAAGCACGTAACATTCCTTCATTTCCGCCCCTCCATACCATTTCCTCAGGTGAGCATGTACCTTATCTAGCTGCCCCCCCTCCATCCACCTGCACTTATCACTTCCCTCTTAATAAAAACACATTTCACGCGCTTTCTCAAGTCCAACAAACCTAACCCTCCCCTACATACCGGCAATGTCACTACCTCCCTTCGCAACCAGTTGCTCCCTGAGCCCCACAAAAATTTGAACACCATTCTAAGAATACTCGTGATCGCTGTTCCTGTTAATGGCATCACTGCCGAAACAAACCAGACTTTACTATATAGTAATACATTGATGACGATTGCACGTTGCCTAAGGGTTAAATGGTGCGGTCGCAGCATTACCAAACGTCGCTGCACCTGTTCCACCATCCTATTCGAATTGCTAATCCTTGCAGCACTCAGGTCAGCCTCATAAACGACACCACAGATTTTCATACTCCTGGTTCTCTGCTGCACAACATCACATCCCCAATCTAATCTCCCTGCCCACTCTCCCAACCCCATTATCATTGACTTTTCCAGATTTACCTTCATCCCAGTAGCTCTCCCAAAATTGTGTACAACTTCCTCCAAAAGTCCTAACCGTGTCTCCTCACTCACCAAAATAGTTGTATCATCAACATAGCCCACCAAACCAGGCCAAGGCTTCTACTCACCATCCCCATCCCCTGTCCTTAGACGATCCTCCACCATCCTATAAAAGGGATCCTGAACACATGCTAACAAAAGTTTGTGATAATGGACATCCCTGCCGAAGCCCTCGCTCCATGGTGACTCCCCCCCCCACACACCCATTGTTTTGCCCCCCTTCCTTCGCGTTTGAATAAAACGACCCCCCCCCACTTTTCTTCCCCAAAACCCCTGTCGTAGGAGAAAACCCCTCAAAGCCTTTTTTTCCCACCCTGTCTTTTAACCCCCCTTTGCCAAATCCAACCCCCAACGCCCCTTTCCCCCTTTTCCCGCCCTCCAGGAACCTTTTTGACCGGGGGCCCTCGCCCTTGACCTACCGGAAAACCCAAAAACTGAGACTCAAACACGACCCTCCCCAAAACACTTTTAAAGCCGATTCCCAAAAATTTTCGCTAAATTTATAATCAGCACAAAGCAACGAAAGGCGGGGTAATCCCGAAGGGTTCTGCGTTTACCCTTGGGGCCAACCCACCACCGCCGTTCCCTGTGTTTCCCATTTACCCCCTTTCCTTCATGGTATTATTAACTCTATGGAAACCCCTAAGCAGACCCCGTGCTGTACAAAAAATTCGCTTGGTAAACCATCATCCCGGGTCCCTTTTCCCCTTTCCCTCATTTCCCCCAAAAAATTTTTTTTTTTTCACCTTCCTAAATGACCCCACCCAGTCCCCCCATCACCCCCCTTTTAATCACATACTCACATACCTGCCCAAAAACCTCCCTTTTACCCCCACTACTTTTCCCATATTCCTCAAACCACATGCTTGTCCCCCGGGTTTCCCCGTAACCCCCCCTTAAAAAACCCCCCCCCCCCCCCCCCCCCCCCCCCCCCCCCCCCCCCCCCCAACCCCCCCCCCCCCCCCCACCCCCCTTTTACCACTGCAAAACGTTCTTTTGTAAATCCCTTATCTGCCCAAAAACATGGTTATCCTCACTGGGTACACCCCGGCCACCCCCCCCCTTGTAACAACCCCGTAACTGATTCAAAATAATTTGAAAAACCATCCGCAATTGATTTATGCGTTTTACCCCCCTCACAAAAAAATTGCGTATTCTTATTTTAGCCACATATCCCCCCACCCTCCCCAATCCTCCCATCCTTCTGTCTCCCCAGAGTTTTCCCAAATACTGCAAAACCTTTCCAAACCCCCCCCCCTACCCCTAAAAAACCATCGGTTCTTTTCCAATAACTTCCTTCCTACACCAAAGTCCCCCCCCACCTCCACAATAGGGCCCTATATCAAAGACCCCACTCAATATTTTTAAAAAAGACTCTACCAAAACCCTTGAGTAAATAAAACTGTCCAAACGAGCCGCTATCCCATTTTTAAAAAACGTATGTTCCACCTCCCAAAACCCTTTCCCCCCCCGAAAAGCTCAGTAACTGAAGGGTCTCAAAGCAGGCCTCCCAAGACTGAGGAAAAAACCGCTCCTCGGGGTTCCACGTCTGCCCTCTTAACTAACAATTCCCAATCCCCCCCCAAAATCGCCACCGAGGAAAGTGTGTAGGTAGTCCAGCTCCTCTTTGCACAAAACCACTTCATTTTCACGTACTTTCTGCTGGGGGCATACAACACACAAACGCCACTTCTCTCCATCCACCACCCTTCCACACTAATACCTCCCCCCCCCCCCCCCTTTTTTTCCGTGCAATACAAAAGGGTCACTCCCTGTCAACACCCACTCCCTTTTTAAGCGCTAACGGCAACCATAAGCCTGATCCCCGGGCACGTCAATTACGACCAAGTTTAAAAATTTGCTGCACAAAAGCTCGCAATCTTGTACCTATTCAAAAACACCCTGAAGCACTCACGTTTAACCCCATACACAGCCCATTAATATTTATTGTTACACACCTGAGGCCGGTTAAAGTTTCCTCCCCGCCTCTTTCATGACTTTCCCTTTCAAACCTTTTCCCCCTGGGCTTTGCCTTTGCCACAAACCCCACCCCCTTCCCAACCATCCCCTTCCCCCTTCTGTTGGGCCCTCTTGAGTCACTTGACATCTAACCCCATGTCTTTTTCCTGGGCCTTTTCGCCGGCGTCAGAACATCGTCCAAACTGACGCGCTGCCCTTTTCCTTTTTGCTCCTTCAGTTTTCCCTATCTGAGTCCTGGGGAGCCACCAATGGACTTCCCCTCTACCACCCAATCCCCCTCCATGCCTTCCAGGCATTACACTGTCCATCCCGGTGCCACCTATCCCCCCCCTCCCCCACCCCTTTTGCCTGATCCCAGGTTCCCTGTCACGTGACTCTCCCCCTCCTAGACTCTAACTGCCTTATACCGTCCCCCCAAAACCCCCTCAATACTTTCACTTCTGCGCCACCCACCTCTTCACTTTGGGAGCTGTACTGTTGATGGGCCAGGTGATTCTGGATCTCCACTTTTTTGTTCCCAGGAGGAGCCACACCTCTTACTCCACAAGCGACCACGCCCTCCCCCTTGCCCACTTTTCCCAGGGATCGGTTTCTCATGGACAGGTGCTGCGCCCCTTTCTGGCCCCGGAGCCATATTCCGCTTGCCACAGTCTGCCGCCTTTTGGCAAATTCGCCACAAAAGTCGGCATGTACCCTCTGCCCGCATACGCACCATTACCTGGGGGTTTTAAACTCCCCGAGATATACATACGAGGGGATAGGATGCCCTTTGCATCTTTGGATTGAAAGAAACCCTCGATAACCTGTGTAAGCTCCTTTTTTCCCCTTTACCAGGTTGGGGCCAGATGTACAGTGCCATAACGTTCGAAAACTTGCGTATATCCCCTTCATCAGCCTCAAAAGGCACGTTTCGGAGCTTAACCCCCGAAAAATGTCGTGATACATCCGTCAACTTTACCCCACGCCCCGGGGTTACGTTAATGCTGACATCTTGAAACGACCACCCCAAAGCCTCGTATACTTGAGCATTAGCACCCCAGAATATTCTATACACACCGTTCAGGCTATCCCCTACAATCCCCCGCTCTGATGCCGTTGTCTCTCCCCCACAATTTTGGGGGAAAAACACATCAACTGCGTAGGCGTTTTAAACCCACTAATAAGCTCAATGCCCACAGTATTCACCCCTTTTGCACACACCCCGGGGCCATGTTTTTGCGGTAGCTGTCTGGGAAAACAGTAAGGGGTACAAAGCACGACCGCAAAATCTCCTCATCCAGGAGCGAAAGTTTTTTTATTTCAGTTCCCCCTTTTTGTTGCATCGCTCTTGGGCTGTGTAGATCCCCCCTTCCTGACGCTCCTCAGAAAACCCGACAGCAGAGGTACAGGGGTGTTGTTGTGCTCTGTTGAACCGCTGGGGAAATACGGTGTTGAGATGGGGTTTTTTTTATCGAGATCGTTTTAAAACTTTTTGGGTTTTAAAGCTTCGAGGTGGATTACACCTAGTTTAGTCAAATATCTCCCAGATATCAGGGAGAATACGGATACAAGATAGTGAATTGTTGGGGTACCTGAACGGAGCGCATAGAGTTTTTGTGAAACGCTTGCTGCGACATTTATGAATCGGTGGTTACCGGGTTTCAAAGTGTGTTTTTGACGTTACTCCGTGTGCGTGTGAGACTGGGGGACGTGTCTCGAATTATACCTGGGTAAATTGAGGAAATTCCCCCTTCGAGGGAAAAACGAAGTGACATCAGAAGTATTTTAGAATATGGAATGTGATTTGCCCGCAGGGTAATGGATAATGGGTGCCTTTTTACAGGTATGCCGGGGAAAAAATTTTGCCTTAAAATGACCCTTGTGTAACCCCTACCCTCTATGTGTATCTTCAAGATTTTTTGGACACAGGTAATGGTTTTATATCCTGGACGTGGGGTACGGGCGCATTGTGGGAGTTGACCACATAGCGGCGGCTTGCGAAAAAAACAACCTGACCAAACCCTTTCAAGAAGAAGTAGCCCCGTCACACGTGAGAAGGTGGCATCGTTCGTAGAGGAAGGGCTGGTCGTTTTGGAGTGAGATGGTGGAACAGGCTTTTCGAAATGAGAGTGAGTCCTTCCTCAGCTGCCTGCAACTGAGTCATTGCCGATACCATCTAGGATTGGTACCCGGCCCATGAACGTGTTGAGTATTGGTCGAGAGACGAATGTCGGGGAGGATTTAGACGAAGTTTTAAGGACCTTGTCACCGCAAGTGGTGGAAGCTCCGTCTCCGGAAGACGTAGCTGGAGACTTTCCGAGTCCGGATTGTCAACAATATGAGACTCCGCAGAAGGACGACGAGACTGGGACATCGGGAGACTTCATACCTCATTGTGAGGTGGATGTTGAGGTACACCGTTGAGGCTTCCTCGGATCTTGACATGGAGGATAAGAACGTTACCAGAAACGGGCAGCTACGTCAGATTCGGATGACGACTGACGCCGGCACAGAGGACTGGGAAAAAAACTGAAGGATGGGTGAGGGAGGGGCGGGGAGGGGAGGGTCATGAGGGATGCCATTTGAAGAAGGGAGGCGAATGGGAAAGGTACTGGTAAAGAAGACACATTTGACGTAACAAATCAAGTGGTGAACCAAGGGAGGAGAAGAGGAAAGGGTGGAAAAAATAACAGGCCCCTTTGGTGTATGAAATGCTAATGTTAACGGTTTGTGTAACTAGATTAAAGAGAGATTGGTTGAGCAGTTTTCTTAGCAAACATTTGGGAAATTTATGTTCTCTTCCTTCAAGAACACAATTTCAAAGAAGGAGAATGTTGCAGGTTGCAGGTTATACAGTACTGACGCTGCCAAACTATCAGTTTGAAAGGTGGTGTGGGTCTTTTAATAAAAAAGACGAACCCGTTTGTTTTGCCCGAGATGTGAGGGGGGTGGGGGGGGGTGTTGCAGAGATGTGAGGGGGGGTGGGGGAGGGTGTTTTCAGAGATGTGAGGGGGGGGGGGGGAGGGTGTTGCAGAGATGTGAGGGGGGTGGGGGGGGGGTGTTGCAGAGATTGAGGGGGGGTGGGGGGGAGGGTGTTGCAGAGAGTGAGGGGGGTGGGGGGAGGGGTGTTGCAGAGATGTGAGGGGGGTGGGGGGGGGTGTTGCAGAGATGTGAGGGGGGGTGGGGGAGGGTGTTGCCCGAGATGTGAGGGGGTGGGGGGGGGGGTGTTGCAGAGAAAGTGGGGGGGTGGGGGGGGGTGTTGAGAGGTGATGGGGGGGGGAGGGTGTTTGCGAGTGGATGGCACTTTGGATGGGGAAAACTGTATTTCCTTGGGGTGTCTTTTCCCCCCGCGGGAAAAGGAAAA
>NW_026510233.1:0-13766 GCF_026875155.1 Cherax quadricarinatus | reverse complement strand
GAAAGCACATTCTCTCCTCCCTCAGAGCAAACCAACCTCCCTCCCTACCCAACCCCCTTCCCTGCTCCTCCCTCCCCTTCCTTACCTCCCTCCCCTTCCACACCTCCCTCCCCTACCCCCATGCCTGGGCCTCCCCACGCACTTGGTCTACCTCTTCTACTCTACACACATCAAACACCAACACACAGACTACAAGCACTTCTCCTTCTACACCCACACTAGACTACAAAACTAACTGTCAACTTGCCACTGCTGCCCACTCTGCGATGGTAATCTCACAAGCTTACCAATCAGACTACTCACATGTCCTTAACCTAATCTTGTCTGCTAACAATCTTCCCTCTTTAATTATCCCCCTTCCTGCTTCTCTTCCAAGCCTCCTACAACCTCTCCCTCCTTCCTCTCTCCCACCCCCCCCACTTCCTACTCCCACCACTCTCCTCCTCCACTACCTCTCTTCACTACTTCTACACCTCCCACCAACACCCTACTGCTACTGCTACGACCACCCCTCCCCCCACTTCCTTACCCACTTCATCCCCTTCCAAAGCTTCCACTTCCTCACAGCTTACCAAAACTTCCACTTCCTCTGCATCCACCTTCGCCCACTCCACCACAACCAAAACCTCATCCAGGTCCAACTCCACCTCCTCCAGACAAAATCCACTCAAACCTAAACCTACCCCAACTTCTAACGGACAGACCAAAGAACATAAAAACAGATCCATCTCTTCCTCCCCCTCCAGGAAACGGGTCCGTAGCACCTACAAACACACATCCACTGATGGCACCACTATCACGGGCTTTAATCCAAACTCCTCCCCCGACATTAACTTTGCTAAGACGAAACCATTAAATCACGTTTAAGGCGATTCAGTTCAACGTACGTTCTTACTTTACAATTAGACACCTACTGGCCGAGCTCCTTGAAGCAGAGAGGCCAGATATTGTTTTGCTAAACAGTACCTGCCTCAAAGCCCCTCAATGTATCCGCCATTATGGTTATACTGCACTACAGTCCCCCTATGATCCCCACGATGGGGTTGCCATCCTTGTCAATTCCAACATAAAACATGAATTTCTCCCAATCCCTTTTATTCACCAACACTGTCTTGCGGTCAGAATACACACCCACCTTGGCCCCTTTATCTTTTTCACCACCTATGCTCGCCCAAACACTACTCTCAACATACACGACCTCTCCTTAGTCTTCAACTACACCAACACACCAACTTACCTACTAGCTGACATGAATGCCAAACACACTGCCTTTCATCACACCAGATAACAACCAACTTGGTCACCAATACTCAACTTCCACAAACCCATAAACACCTAATTCATCTTGGCCCAGACTTAAATACCTACTTCAACCACACGGGGCCAAGGCAAACCAGACATCATTCTGGCAAAACCGAGCAGCTCCTACCCTATTTCAACATTACCTCTCACCTGGCCCTATTACAGGCTCTGATCACATCCCATCATCTTACACATCTCCTCCAACCCTATCCTCATTTCCAACCACACCTTCATTTCTCCTACATGAACGCTGACTGGGATGCTTTCCAAACAAAACAATCACATAGAAAATATAACCTCACTAGACTACAACAACAAACCTATCTCTGACATCCGATACTCCAACTTGATCTCATCCAGGACACCTTTAACACAAGTCAGCCAACATCACAATACCAAAGAAAACTCACACCACTCGTATTTTCTTCAAACCGTCACTCAGCACAAGAAAGACTTATTATCTGCTACTCACAACGCGCTTCCTCTACAACACCATAGATTTAATCAAGTCCGATTAGATCACACTTACCTTAGAAACTAACATTTTACAACAGCCTAGACCAAGACCACAACAATCACTGGTCCACGACTAATACAACAAGCGGACAGGCAGCGTTGTTAAAAACACTAAAGCTATCTGGAACTTTATCAAAAAAATCCAGAGGCACTACTCCCACCAACAAATTCAAACACACACCCACAAAACACACCACAAATCTCAGACCCACAGCTGCTGACAAACATCTTCAAAACACATCTGGGAGATGTGATGAATGGTTTGAAAAACCGACAGTTGAAGATTGAGACACTTATGCAGCCATATGGAATCTATTATTCAGGGAAACGTTTCGCCACACAGTGGCGTTCATTCTCCTCCTCTCCTTACGCCTTCTCCTCTTGTATTGGTGATGAAGCCACTGTGTGGCGAAACGTTTTCTGATAAAGATTCCCATATGCTGCATAAGTGTCTCAATCTTCCAACATCTGGGAGAACATCTTCCACGCTCACCCACCCCACCCTAACGTTTATTCAACACATTCAGAACATAGAACACTGGAACCTGCCACTCACCCAAGAAACAACACCAGACAGTCCCACATACATCTAGACACTCTTACCTCCTCCTCAAAACTCGACACTCCTTTTCATCAACCAACACAAACATTAAACTCTCCTCAGCAACCTTCCTCCAAAAAGGTTTCCTGGTGCCTCTGGCCTAAACCATATTATCCTGAAACCACCTTCCGCTGACTCTATCATTAACTGCCTACACAAACCTCCTCAAATGCCTCCCTTGCCCTCTGGATACTTCCTTGCCCTCTTTCAAAGCTGCCACTGGCTAATCCTCCCTTCCTAAACCCAATAAAGACCACTCTGACCCTAGAAACTATCGCCCTATCACCTCCTCGAAACTTTAGGAAACTTTCTTTTGAAAAACTCATTACCACGCCTTCGCAGATACCTGGAACTTAATTCTCTACTTTCCAGAGATGGCCTTTTGGCTTCAGAACACACAGATCCACGCAGGATGCCATTAACATCATTCTCAACTACACCACATCACACAAAACAAAGAAACAGGACAGCCCTGGTTGCAAAAGACGTTGAAAAAGTCTTTTGACACTGTGTGGCAAGCTAGTGCTCAGTATACAAAACTCTGCACTAACTCAACCTGCCGCTCATACTCGTAAACTCCTCTGCAACTTCTAATCCCTAGACGGCCGTACCATGAGAACTCAAATTCGCAAGGCTGTTTACTCTGACTACTTCACACTAAATGCTGGAGTAACCCCAGGGATCTTCCTTTTTCCCTACCCTCTACATTTTATACACTAACGACAATTCCAACACCTATACACCACAACTCCATCACACTAGCCTATGCAGACGACATACACAACTTATCACTCAATGCAATATAGATATCACTCACACACAAAACACAAAATGAGTTTGCCAGGAATAGCACCATCTGGGGAACAAAAATGGAGGATCAAAACCACTGCAGCAAAATTCCAGCATTACGTAAATTTTAACTACAGAAACGTGATCCACCATTACCTGTCGAACCTCAGAAAGCTGACACCCGCCACTTACTTCCCTATCACACATCTGTCACTGTCCTGCGTTAATCTTGAACTACCTTCTTCGTTTTTAAATCACGGACACATTCACTCAAGGCATGCAAAAAGCTAGTAAGGCCCTTGCGGCCTCTACAAGCTTGAAACATGCCTCTCAAAAACGCACCACCAACTCTCACCTCAACAAACCTAATACGTCCTCTGATAACTTACTCTCCTCTAGCCCCTCTCTTGCAGCAAAAACAAACTTACTTAAAACGCAGCGGTCCAGAACAAGCGCTTGCGCTGGGGTGCTTGGATGTCCAGATGGGAGGACTTCGCCACAAGCGAGTCTCTCCATGCCCTAGTTAGACGTGTCCTGCGCTGTCTTGTACTGGAAGAGCTCAGTGACAGACAGATAGACAATCTGAGAACAAACGACATGACTACCCTGGACCCCCCTCCTTGACGAAGACATTTCGCAGAATCCACACAAACCCAACACAACCTTTTCTACTTCCTTGCATTATCTCTGCTTCCCTAACCCTACTTACAAATAACCTTAATCCGCGACAGGTACATTCAAGACAGTACCAATTCTCTGACCGCGCACGTTTCGCCTTAGCTTTTTTGGGTTAAGACATGACTTCAGTTATCTGCAACTCCTGCTCTAGCTCCTAAAGGTCGCAATTCCTTACTCCCCAGTCTCACCCCACCGGAGTCCCAACAGAAGGAACCGAATTACTCTTTTCAAATATGTCGCCACGATCGCCTTTGGCTGCTGGGTTAAGCCCTGGCTCTATTTCTACGACTATAGAACACTCCTCCCAGCACTATTTCTTCGTCTGTCCCCGTTCTTCCCCGCTCATCCCCATTGGGATCTTACCTGAACTTTCGATTTCGTTTTTCGTTCGTTCACCACCAGGTATTTCAGTTTGTGAGAGTTAAGACACATATACAACATCTGGGTTTCTTATTTGTGAAAGTTAAGACACATGTGAACATCTGGATATCTCGTTATTGTAGACGTTTCGCCATCCAGTGGCTTTATCAATACAGATTCTAGGACATATAGGAGACAGTAAGAACTTATACAATAGATGAGGTAATCAGTCCCATCGGCCTTGAGTGTGTTCACAGCATCGGGGGGGGGGGTGGGGGGGGGGGGGGGGGGGAGGTGACTCTCCTCCACCACTGCCCTTTGGTAATGAAAATAACCTCGAATATATAATCTAGGTGAAGTAGAGCTTGGTCATACAGAATGTGAAAAAGACTTGGGAGTCATGGTAAGCAGAAATCTGGCAATATAAACACAAATGCAGTATAATGTGATCCTTTATTGACTACGTTTCGCCCACACAGTGGCGCAACGTGGTGGAGGAGATCTCCTCCACCACGAGCTGTGAACACTAACTCCAAGGCCGAGGGACTGATTACCTCATCTTTTGTATATAGTTCTACTGTCTTCCTATTATGTCCTAGAATCTGTATTGATAAAGCCACTGGATGGCGAAACGTCTACAATAAAGATATCCAGATGTTGCACATGTGTCTTAACTTTCATATTGTCGGTATTTTATACCTTTCTTGCACATCTTTATTTGTATTGATAAAGCCACTGGATGGCGAAACGTCTACAATAAAGATACCCAGATGTTGTATATGTTTCTTACTCTCATCTTGTCGGTATTATATACCATTCGTACACAGTTCTGTTTGTGACTTGAAAAAGCCCACTGTGTGGGCGAAACGTAGTCAATAAAGGATCACATTATACTGCATTTGTGTTTATATTGCCAGATTTCTGCTTACCATGACTCCCAAGTCTTTTTCACATTCTGTATGACCAAGCTCTACTTCACCTAGATTATATCTTCGAGGGTTATTTTCATTACCAAGGGCAAGTACCTTACACTTATCCACATTAAACTTCATCTGCCATTTCTCAGACCAAGACATTAATTTGTTCAAATCGTCCTGGAGTTCATTGATATCCTCCTCAGAGTGAATTATACGACCTATCTTTGTATCATCAGCAAACTTACTCATGTCACTAGTAATCCCTTCATCAAGGTCATTAATGTAAATTATGAACAAGAGAGGGCCTAAAACTGATCCTTGTGGAACGCCACTAGTGACTAATCCCCATTCAGATTTCACTCCATTAATGGTAACTCTCTGCTTTCTATTGGTAAGCCATGCCTCAATCCATGCTAGAACTTTACCTCCTATACCATGAGCTGCCACTTTTCTTAAGAGTCTCTTGTGAGGTACTCTGTCGAAGGCTTTACTAAAATCCAAATAAACAATATCATATTCCTTATCACTGTCAACTGCCTCAAATGTTCTATTGAAGAACGTCAGTAAGTTTGTCAGGCAGGAACGACCTCTCGTGAATCCATGCTGATAGTATGATAGTAGGGATAACTCAGTAACAATTCCAGATTTTCGCTTAGCAGATTGTAATAAAGTTGGTAGAATTACCGACAATATGTAAAGTAAAAGGACACAAGTGCAACTAATGTGACATTTATTGTGGCAACGTTTCGCTCTCCAGGAGCTTTATCAAGCTTGATAAAGCTCCTGGAGAGCGAAACGTTGCCACAATAAATGTCACATTACTTGCACTTGTGTCCTTTTACTTTACGCTTAGCAGATTACGATGGGCTTAGATAACACTTATCATCTGTAGACTGGAGCAACGAAGAGAGATATCAGTATGACAGCTTTCTTAACGCAATACATGCTGCCCAAAGGACATTTATCCATATAACCTGCTTGACTTAGTTCTGGCAAACAATAAATCCCTTGTTAATAATTTAGAAGTTTCAGAAGAACTGGGTGCTAGCGACCACAAATCAATTACATTTAAATTGAATGGAAGTATGATAGTAGGGATAACTCAGTAACAGTCCCAGATTTTCGCTTAGCAGATTACGATGGGCTTAGAGAACACTTATCATCTGTTGACTGGGGTAACGAAGAGAGCTATCAATATGACAGTTTTCTGAACACAATACATGCTGCTCAAAGAACGTTTATCCCTTATAAGGAAATTAGATCAAATAGAAATGACCCAAAATGGATGAATAATAGGCTGAAATATCTACTAGGCATAAGAAAGGAATTTATAGGCGTATCAAAAGAGGCGAGGGTCATCTTATGAATCAGTATATTGACACTAAGAGGGACATTAAAAAGGGGATAAGAAAAGCTAAAAGGGACTATGAAATTAAAGTTGCTAGGGATTCTAAAACTAACCCAAAAAGTTTTTTCCAGGTATATAGAACAAAAGTCAGAGATAAGATAGGTCCCCTTAAAAATAACTATAGGCATCTTACTGACAAAGAGAATGAAATGTGCTCGATTTTAAATAATTATTTTCTCTCGGTTTTTACACAGGAAGACACTAGTAGTGTTCCGGTAATTAATTTTTATAGTGGGCCAGAAGAAAGTAAATTATGTAACATCATAGTCACTAGTGAAATGGTTGTGAAGCAGATAGACAGACTGAAGCAAAATAAGTCACCGGGTCCTGATGAGGTTTTTTCAAGGGTTCTAAAGGAATGCAAAATGGAAGTCTGTGAACCATTAACTAATATTTTTAATTTATCTCTTCAAACAGGTGTAGTGTCTGATATGTGGAAGATGGCTAATGTAATTCCTATTTTTAAAACAGGGGACAAGTCGTTACCGTCAAATTACCGCCCAATAAGCCTGACCTCAATTGTAGGCAAATTATTAGAGTCAATTATAGCTCAAATTATAAGAAGCCATCTCGATAAGCATAGCTTGATTAATGATACTGGAGCAACGAAGAGAGATATCAGTATGACAGCTTTCTTAACGCAATACATGCTGCCCAAAGGACATTTATCCCATATAAGGAAATTAGATCGAATAAAAATGACCCCAAATGGATGAATAATAGGCTCAAATATATTTTAGGACAGAGGAAGAAAATTTATAGGCATATCAAAAGAGGTGAGGGTCATCTTATGAATCAGTATATTGACATTAAGAGGGATGTTAAAAAGGGGATAAGAAAAGCTAAACGGGACTATGAAATTAAAGTTGCTAGGGATTCTAAAACTAACCCAAAAAGCTTTTTCCAGGTGTATAGAACAAAAGTTAGAGATAAGATAGGTCCCCTTAAAAATAACTCAGGGCATCTCACTGACAAGGAGAATGAAACCTGCTCTATTCTTAATAATTATTTTCTCTCGGTTTTCACTCAGGAAGACACTGACAATATCCCAGTAATTAATTTTTATAGTGGGCTTGAAGATGATAAATTATGCAGTATCACAATTACTAGCGAAATGGTTATCAAACAGATAGACCAGTTAAAGCAAAATAAATCCCCAGGCCCAGATGAACTTTTTTCAAGGGTTCTTAAAGAGTGTAAAGTGGAAGTCTGTGAACCTTTAACTAATATTTTTAATTTATCTCTTCAAACAGGTGTAGTGTCTGATATGTGGAAGATGGCTAATGTAATTACTCTTTTTAAAGCAGGGGACAAGTCGTTACCATCAAATTACCGCCCAATAAGCCTAACCTCAATTGTAGTGGTGACGTGTACTTAGCTCAGTGGTGACGTGTACTTAGCTCAGTGGTGACGTGTACTTAGCACAGTAGTGACGTGTACTTAGCTCAGTGGTGACGTGTACTTAGCTCAGTGGTGACGTGTACTTAGCTCAGTGGTGACGTGTACTTAGCTCAGTGGTGACGTGTACTTAGCTCAGTGGTGACGTGTACTTAGCTCAGTGGTGACGTGTACTTAGCTCAGTGGTGACGTGTACTTAGCTCTGTGAAGACCTGTTTGTGTGCTCTCTGTGAATCTGAACCAGGATGCCCTCTCTTGAGCAGCTTTACCAGCAGCTGAGAGAAGAACTCAGAGTTGCTAACTGAAGATACGGCGATTAACGGAAGAGAACAAGAGGATTCGTAGTAATCCTCCTGTTGTGAGTCCCCAGGTTAAGAGGGGAGCTTGGTCAGTGGTCGGGCAACATGGAACCAAGCTGAAGATTAAGAAAAACGGTTGGAGAGGCAGAAACAACGAAAAACCAGAAGGACTGCCGTGGAAACTCCAACTCATTCTCGGTGCTACCTGACGAATGTGAGTGTTCTACTGGGAATGCACTCAACGAGCACAAGGAAGCATTGGCAGACGTGAGTGAGACATCCCTAGAAACCCCAACGAAGACATCGAGAACGTCATGACGAATTCTACAAGTGGTGTAATGCTACCTGGCGAATTTGAGTCGACTACTCGGAGCATCACTACGGGACGACGCCAAGGAAGGTAAAAACATTGTTGTTGTTGGGGATAGTCAGATTAGGTACATGGATAGGGCATTCTGTTTGAAGGATAGGAGTAGGAGGCAGAGAGTGTGTTTTCCTGGGGCTGGGATGAAGGATATTGTTAGCCGTCTGGATGACATCATGAGAGGTAATGGGAGCAATCCTAATATCTGTCTCAGTGCTGGAGGCAACGATGTTGGCAGACGTAGGAGTGAGGACCTGATTAGCAGGTATAGGTCAGCAATAGAGCTAATTAGGAAGAAGGGTGGGAAACCTGTCATATGTGGCATTTTGCAAGGAGAGGAGTTGGAAATGAATGGTTGTCCAGAGCAATTGGTGTCAATTGCTGGCTGGACAAATACTGTAAGGAAATGCGGTAACATTCATTGACAACTGGGACCTCTTCTATGGAAGAAATGACATGTATGCCAGGGATGGGGTTCACTTGTCTAGGTGTGGGGTGGGAGCACTGGCCAACGCAGTGGAGGGAGACTGTTAGGTCTTTAAACTAGGAATAGTTAGTGGTTATGGGTTTCTGCGGGAAAACTGTGAAGTCTCAGGGTAGTAATATGAGTACTAGGAGAACTAGTAATAGGCAAAATGAGGTGGATATCGGAAGGCCAGTGGCACTAATTGACAAGGACAGTAATAGGTTTAGTGGAATAACAGAAAGGAGCAGGAATGATAAAGAGAAAGGAGGGTCCTTAAGTATATATTACACAAATAGTCGCAGTGCTAGGAATAAGATGGACGAGTTGAGACTAGTTGCTAGTGCAGGTAACATAGATGTATTTGCCATTACTGAGACGTGGTTTAATTCAAAAAGTCGGGACATGCCTGCAGAATGTCACATTCAGGGTTTCAAATTGTTCCAAGTAGATAGAAGTATCGGGAAGGGGGGTGGGGTGGCATTGTATGTCCGAGATCGCATGAACTGCTGCATTAAAACGGGTATTAAGTCTGAAGTAACACATACAGAGTCTGTTTGGATAGAATTTTCAGAGGGGCATGAAAAATTAACTTTAGGTGTGATATACCGTCCCCCAAATTTAGATAGGGACCAGGGAAGACTACTATGGGAGGAAATTGTTAGGGCCACAAGGCACGATAATGTAGTAATTCTAGGAGACTTTAACTTTAGTCATATTGATTGGAATTTCTTGACTGGGAATTTAGAATCATACGACTTCTTAGAAGTAGTTCAGGATTGTTTTCTGAAGCAGTTTGTGACAGAACCTACAAGGGGCAATAACCTGCTTGACTTAGTTCTGGCAAACAATGAATCCCTTGTTAATAATTTAGAAGTTTCAGAAGAACTGGGTGCTAGCGACCACAAATCAATTACATTTAGAATTGAATGGAAGTATGATAGTAGGGATAACTCAGTAACAGTCCCAGATTTTCGCTTAGCAGATTACGATGGGCTTAGAGAACACTTATCATCTGTTGACTGGGGTAACAAAGAGAGCTATCAATATGACAGTTTTCTGAACACAATACATGCTGCTCAAAGAACGTTTATCCCTTATAAGGAAATTAGATCAAATAGAAATGACCCAAAATGGATGAATAATAGGCTGAAATATCTACTAGGGCTAAGAAAGGAATTTATAGGCGTATCAAAAGAGGCGAGGGTCATCTTATGAATCAGTATATTGACACTAAGAGGGACATTAAAAAGGGGATAAGAAAAGCTAAAAGGGACTATGAAATTAAAGTTGCTAGGGATTCTAAAACTAATCCCAAAAAGTTTTTTCCAGGTATATAGAACAAAAGTCAGAGATAAGATAGGTCCCCTTAAAAATAACTATGGGCATCTTGACTGACAAAGAGAATGAAATGTGCTCGTTTTTAGAAATATAGTTATATTTTTCTCTTGGTTTTTCACAGAAGACACTAGTAGTTTTTCCGGAAATTAATTTTTATAGTGGGCCAGAAGAAAAAAAATTATGTAACACATAGTCCTAGTGAAAGGGTTTGGAAAGGGCAGATAGACGATGAAGCAAAAAAAGTCACCGGGTCCTGAGAGGTTTTTTAAAGGGGTTCTAAAGGAATGCAAAAGGGAAGTCTGGAACCATTAACAAATATTTTTAATTTATCTTTTCAAACGGGTGAGTGTCTGATATGTGGAAGATGGCTAATGAAATTCCCTTTTTTTTAAAACAGGGGACAAGTCGTCACCGTAAATTTACCGCCCAATAAGCCTGACCTCAATTTTGGCAAATTACTAGAGTCAATTATAGCTCAAATTATAAGAACCATCTCGATAAGATAGCTTGATTAATGTACTCAGCATGGTTTCAAAAGGGGCCCGGGTTTTGTCAATAATTTATTAATTTTTTAGTAAAGCTTTTGAGGTGTTGACCCGATAAGAATTGATATTTTTATTAGTTTTTTAGTAAGGCTTTTTGATAGATTTTCTGCCACAAAGACTGTTAAAGAAAGTAAGGCTCATGGCATTGGGGGAAGAGGGGTCTCGGGATCGAATCAGGGCTCAAGCAGGAAGCAGAAGGTCCAAAAAATGGGGTTAAATCGAGTGGGGATCAGTAACAATTTGGCGTTCCCCAGGATCAGTCTTGGGCCCGTTTTGTTTTTAATATATATCAATGATTTTGATGAAGGAAATTACTAGTGATATGAGAAATTCGCCGAGACACAAGATGAACATAAAAAACATAAAAATGTAGGAACACTGCAAAAGGCCAGGGCCCCTACGAGGCGGCCCTTATCAAAACGACAACTACCTAGAGTATCAAGAAACAACTCCCGCACCCCCCAACCCCAATAAAAACCCAGCCCCTCCCACTCATATATTTGTCCAGTGTCTTCTTAAAGCACCCAAGGCCCTACCTCTATCACCCCAGGGGAGACTGTTCCACGCATCTACAACTCTTTTAAAAAAACCAGTACTTACCTTTTTTCCTTTTTCTAAATCTAAATTTACCCAACTTAAATCCAATTCCTGGTTTTACCTGGTTCGCACCCTCAGTACTTTATAAGTCTCCTTGTTTATGCCCGTCATCCACTTTACATTTAATGATATCCCCCCCTCAGATGTTAGGGAACTTCAGGGGGTTTTAGACAAACTTACTCTTGGTCAGAAAAGTGGCAGATCAATTCAATGTAGATAAATGCAAGGTTCTGAAGTCGGAAGTTTCCATAACCCTAGCAGTTATAATTAAATAATGTAGAATTAGCCATAAGTTTGCAAAAAAGGATTTGGGGGTTTGGTAAGCAGCAACCTTTAAAACCAAGACGCAATGCCTAAGCGTACGTAAAAGGCAAATAGATTACGGGGATTTATATCAAGAAGTGAAGAAACAGAAGTCCAGATTTTATACTGCAGCTTTATAATCATTAGAAAGGGCCCACCTAGATTAGCAGCTAAATTTCGGGTTCCATATTACAGAAGGACTAAATTCGTTAGAAAACATTCAGCGTAGGATACAAAATTTAAATACATACATTAGAAATCTTCCTTATAAAGAAGATTGAAGATCAAAGTTACATTCACTTGTTGAGAAGAATGGGGAAAAGACTGTCGAAGTTAAAAGGGGAAGTAGGAAATTAAAAAGGGGGTATTAACAAGGTCTTGAGGATATCTCCCCAAAGAGGAACCCGCAGAAATGGATTTAAATTAGATAAGTTTTGGGTTTGAAAGGACATGGAAAGTATTGGTTTGGAAATAGGGTAGTTGATGAGTGGAACGTCTACCTAGTTGGGTTCTGAGGCTGGACTTTTTGGGGATTTTAAATTTAGGTTGGATAAATACATGAGTGGGAGGGGGTTTGGGTTTGAGTGGGGCTTGCCATAGAGCTTATTTCTTTGGGGAGCATTGAAAAATTTGGGTTGGGCAAAAGTTTGTTAGTGGGGTGAATTGTAAAGGGGCCCGCCTAGTATGGGGCCCAAAAGGGCCCGTGCAGTGTTTTCCCCCTTTCTTATGTTTTATGTAGGCAAATTACTAAGTCAATTATAGCCCATAATAAAAAAAGCCATTCCCATAGGCATAAATTGATTTAAAGATACTCAACATGGTTTCCCAGGGGCCGTTCCTGCCTAACAATTTATTAACCCTTTTTCAGCAAAGCTTTTGAGGCCGTTTATCAGGGTAAAAAATTCGATGTTTAAAAACATAAGAACTAAGAAAGGAGGAACACTGCAGCAGGCCCGTTGGCCCAACTGGCAGGCCTTTACAATTATCCCACTAACAAACTTTGTCCTCCCAATTTTCAAAGTTACCCAAAATAAGCTCTGTGGAAACCCACTCAAATCCAAAACCCCTCCCCTCATGTATTTATAAAAACAAAAAAAGAACATAAAAAGGGAAAAATGGGGCCCCCATACGAGGGAGGGCCCTTTTCAAAAACGACTTACCTAAAAACTCAAGAAACAACTCCCCCACCCCCCAACACCAATCAAACCCAGCCCCTCCCCCCTATATATTTGTCCAGTTCTTTTTAAAACTACCCCAAGGCCTAGCCTCTATCACCCATGGGAAGACTGTTCAGCTTAAAATCTGTTAAAAACCAGTACTTAACCATGTCCTTTTAAACTAAATTTTTAACTTATATCCATTATTCCCCGGTTCTTACCTGGTTCGACACCCCCCAGTACTTTTTTTTGTCTCCCTTGTTTTTTCCCGCATCCACTTATACACTTCAAAAGTATCTCCCCCCATTCTACGCCTCTCCCGAGAGTGGAAATTTAAAGGGTTTAAGTCTATCTTCATACGGGAGGTTCCCTTTAAAATAAATCTTTTTTTTTTTCTTCTCTGTATGTTCTCTAATGAGTCTAGTCCATCTGTATAAGGGGGCCCCAAAATGAGCAGATAATCTAAATGAGGCCCCACAGTGATTATAGAGCGTAAAAAAAACTTTTGGATTTGTTCTTATACTTCTTGAGATAAATCCAAGTAATTGTTGGGCCCTTTTTGCCACACATTTTTTTTAAAAAATCCAGGTGCTTTTTTTTTAGCTTAAGACTTTTTACTTTGTTTTATACTTAATTCAAACTATAGATTTACTACAAATCTTATGATTACAAGCATTGATTGATACCAACCCCTTATTTAAAGCTTAAATGAATCAAACGTAAATTAA
>NW_026510232.1:0-13862 GCF_026875155.1 Cherax quadricarinatus | reverse complement strand
ATATAAAATAATTTTTTTGGGAAGACTAAAAAAAATTTAGTTTTGGGGGGAATTAAGTTATTACGAATTTGCATAGCAAGTAACAAAAGGAAATTTGGGAAATAAAATTCTTAATTTAAATTTGTAATTGATAATTATTGGACGGAAAGCGCAAAATTTTAATCCATTTTGTTTTTATAAAAAGAAAAGGTTGGATTCTAGAGCCCACCTCATGACCTACATTTTTTTACTTTTATAGTGTTTAGTAGGGAGTGATTGGGGAAAAACTTAAAAATTTTAAAGGGGGAAATGCCCTCACGTCAAAATTTCCCAAACACCCCCCGGAACCCTCTTTCCAAAAGTGCTTAAATTTTTTCGGGGTTCTTTTTAAGTTAATGAATATAAACAATTGGGGGAAGTCAGGGGTTTGTTACGGTTGGAAGAGCCACCCCATGAAAACCTCAATCTTATAAAAAAGAAAGTGAAATTAAAACTCTTAACAAAAGGGCGGGGGATACAAGCCTTCAACCGCATTGAAAACTTAGCCCAGGTAAAAAGGGGCTTTGCACATAAGCCCCAGGAGAGGACGAAATTGAAAAAATTTACGGGAACCTTTAAATACCCTTTGGCAATACCCAGGGTCCTGACTTTTCCTATCCTGGGGGAAAAAAAATTAAAAATTCCAACCTTGCCTCAAAGGGACAATTGGCCGTACAAAAGCCTTGGTAAACGTTGGAACCAAACAATTTTAGAATTCAAAATCCCCCTTTTTTTTCTTTTTTTCCCCCCCCCCCCCCCCCCCCCCCCCCCCCCCCCCCCCCACCCCCCCCCCCAAAAACCCACCCCCCCCCCCCCCCCCCCCCCCCCCCCCCCCCCCCCCCCCCCCCCCCCCCCCACCCCCCCCCCCAAAAAAAACCCCCCCCCCCCCCCCCCCCCCCCCCCCCCCCCCCCCCCCCCAAAAAAAAAACTTTAAATACACCACTTTATCACCCCAAAGGTTAAAGAAAATCGTTAGTGACGTAGAGTCCAGAATTTCCCCAAACGAACCTCTATACCTCTAGAGATGTCGGGTTTAACTGACGTTTTTTTCCTCTGCCTGGAAGAATAAGTAGAGGTAGAGGACTAGCCTGTATCCCTTTAAAGGGGTTTAAACAGGGTCCACATGATTAATTTTTTTTCCCCTACTCCCAAAATAATTTACTCGCTTGTTTTTCATATTTCCGGGGGACCATCAACCTGCTTGTAGAGCATGACCTGGTAAAATTTTCCCGAGCCATCACCTTTTCCCTGTTTTAAAAGAACGAGGGACAGCACGCGTCATAATTTTCTTCTTTCAGTTTTGGGCTAAAACTAGATTTTTCGAAGCACTCTTAGCGGCTGTCAAATTTGCTGGCATTAATAAAGGTGAAGTACTCAATGAGGGATTTGATTTTCCTGTCCCCACGTCTTTCAACACTGCGAAAGAGGACCACGCACTTGGTGTCCAAATATTAGTTAAAACGGACTAAACCCGGACTTTCTTGCTCACTTTCTCTCAAGCGAACAGAAGAAAAGGTATACCCTCATCCCTTCTCTAGAAAAAGTTCACAATAATTTCCATCATGGATTCAGTGTCTATGAAATCTCTCAAAACCCCTTTGTGATGGGGATGAATTGGTTGAAAGACAGACTTTATTCCTGGGGGGTTGCTCTCGAAAGATCTTAGAAGTAAAATTTAGACCCCTGTTTTTGTATCTCTCGTGGCAATCCAACCGGGGAAAAAAAATTTCATCAGCGCTCTCACAATGCACGACATTAATTTTTCATAGGAATAGCTTGGGGGAAGCGTTTGCAGCGTCCTAAATAAATAATTTTGGGTTTTCCCTATTTGGGGTTCTGGGCAAAGGCCCAACACTCAAAAATAAACGTAGAATGTTCACCATGCAGGGTAAAGGGAATGAGAGGTGCAGGTGGAGGTGTTGCGGGGTTTGCCTGTCACTTGACCACAGGGGGCAACGCGCAATGATCAGCAACTGTTTCCTTATCTTTAAGAAAAATGTTTTGCAATTTCCCCGATGTCTTCTTGACACCAAATGTCCCCCTAGGGGGACTTTGTGAGCAAAATAAATGGCTTGTTCACGAAATTAACGGGTAACCTACGTAATGTTTTGACTGTGGTGGAAAACACTATCAGGCAATTTTACTGTGTTTTTTTCTCCATCAGAACCCGTTACTATAATAGTAACAATTTCGAATCCTTTGCTTCACTTCAGTAACGCTATATCTCTCATCTTTCCAGTGAGATCAAAAAAAGACCTTGTTAAAATCATCAAGAAAGAAATTTAAGCCCAGTTTGTCTTGACTGGGTTGATGCCCGGGGGGGAGTCAGTTTTAATGACCCGGGGCGCAGACGTCACTAAAAATTTATTAAACCCCCAAAATTTATTGTCATCCACTAACTAACGGAGACAAGGGGGTTTTGTACTTTGACAAGCTCTAGTAATTGCGTGAGAGGAAAAAAAATAGGTTTCTCTTAAAAGCTTCAAGGGCATAATTATCATCAGTGGTATTACAATACAATGGTTCTTTACAAAACCAGCATGAGGGATATTTCCCTATCAACAAGCCCCATGACCTGATGGGAAATAACCCCACTGGAAAACCCCCTAAATATAACCAGTATATAGTTTTTTCAATATAAACTTTGTGCAGAGGCATTTTTTATAACAGCCCCTCCATGGCTTCTAACAATACATCTTCTTAAATGGGTATCATCATTTAGGGGCAGTACATTTTCTCTTAAAAACGTGAGAAACTGCCAGTTTTTCCTAAAAGTAATTTTTTCGTTAGATGGGGATTGTCAAATCCTATTTTATCTCTTGAAAAGAAAGGGACCATCCTAAACGAATTTTTTTCGTCAATACATTTCTGACCTAGTCATTGCCCCTGAAAACATTATCAAAAACATAGGATCAGAGGCTTTGCAGGCTTTTGGTGTCTTTGTTGCAGGAAGGGTTACGACTTAGTGGGGGCGCCGCCGCACGACTGTTTTCGTATCTCTTTCTAACTTTATAGCAATCTCCTAGATGTCCTTTTCTGTTACAAAAGGGACATTTAACTTTTTCTTTCGAAACAATTTCTGTTTAGCCACAGGGCAAAATTCAGGATTGTGAGTTTTTCCCGGTAAAGGTACAAAATTACAGTAGCAGGGAATCAGGCCGGCAATGAGCAGCTATTAGGGTTTCCAACTTTTAGGACAATTTTTAGTTACCCTTTTTTCTTTGTGTTTTGTAGACAAGTTTGTGAAATCTCGTAATTTTCTGCTAAGCTGCTTTCCAGAAATCGAGGGAGTATGATCGATCAATATCTTTGTATGTCAGCAGGCATAAGTTTTTAAACTCTTTTGAGTAACAATGAACTAACTGCATGTTGTTTAATTGCAGCTCTACACCACCCCCTTTAAAAGCAACTTTTTTTTTCACGACAAACTTACACAATTTGATCTGTCGTCGTTGAAAATACAAATCTCTCTGATAACTTACAGGGAACAAGTTATATGCTCTGAAAAGTTTGTTTGAACGTCATAAAAAAATTCTTAGCAAATGGTAAAAGGGAGCCCACAATTTTGGGTCTTCCCCTCAAAACAGTATGAAGCAATGTTTCCCCGTGCTTTCGTGGGCCCGTTCATAGCACAGCCTGGGTTTTCAAACACATCAAAATAGGTGTCTAATCACTTTCAAAAAACTTAGGAACCATGGATGCAGCTTTCGACATTAAATGTTCCTGTGATATACATCTGTTTCTTAACAGACGAACATTTTTTTTGGAAATTTTCTTCGTTCAATCTCCCTCTGTGCCTCAATTTTTGCAGTCTGCAACATAATGGGGGCGTTCCAACCTCTAAATGTTCCCGAGAATAGGACCCGTAGGTAAGGAGAGTAGGGGAAATTTAAAATTGGTCTGGGACGGTCCCCTTTGGGCGGGCCTTTGGGCCAGCGTCTTAGAGATTAGATTTGGTCTAGGGGTAAGTAAATCAGGTGTGTAAACATGTACTAGTATTAGCCTTGTATACACCCTATACCGTATTATAGGGCAGTGAAGGAAGGGAGCGAGCGAGAACCAGTACACTAGGCTGCACTAGGCTCACTTCGCTTAGTTGCTCTTTCTTTATCAAATAGAGTCATACTTCCTAATTGTGCCCCTAGGGTTTTTTGAATCTGAAACATAATCAGACTTCTTTTTGAGAGGGAAAAAATATTCTTTAATTATGCCGACAGTTTCACGGGTTTTTAATTCCTGTTTTACTCACACCGAGATATTTGGGTTTTTGCCAACACGTCTTAATTTTTAAAGTACTTATCAGACAAAATCAAAGGGGATCAATTAAATGTTTTACTTTAGCTACATCACGAAAATAATTGTACACGGGGAGTGTTTTGGGAAAATAATCCTAATAGGAATTTTTTGTTGGTTTTCTTAGAGCTAGAATCTAAACGTATTTCCATCTCCCTTTGGGTCAAGAGACCAGTCAAGTACATCATCCACCTGGAATTTGTACAAGAATAAATCAAAGTCTTTGATTAGGAAAGTACTCAAATGTTTGATTAGATTATAGATGTCAAAAGGGGAATTTCTCCAACACCTTGGATCAAAGGGTCCCCGGGCAGGCCCCCCTTTTTACAAAAAACGCGATTTTCTAAAAAACTTTGAGATCTCCATTTAATACTAGAAAAGGGCTGCCCTTCTGCCTCCAGCCTGTTACTGGGGTTTTTATAACAAGTATCATATCCTTGTCCAATTACCATAAGAAATTCTGTATTATTCAATGTGCTTTAGGATTACAACGGTAGGCTATAACTAGAGAAAATTTAAAAATTTAATAAATTTTTTAAGTCTAGAGGTATATTATCAAATAAATTTAAAATTTCAGCAATCAAAATAAAAACAACTCTCGAGTTAATATTTTTGTGCTTAAAGACTATCACATTTATAATTCTTAAGTCCCCCAGGTACATTAAAAATTTAATAAGATATTTCAAATATGTCATAATGTGTTTGTTAATGCTTTAAGTAGTTGCTATGTCCAAAAATCGAATAAACTTAAACAAGTGATGACAAAGTCCTCAAAAAAATACTTCTTTACCGCTGGGAACCCGAAAGTCTGCTTGAACAACAAAGAATGCTAAGCCCCAAAAATTTCATTTCAAGCGATGCGCAAAAGAATCAGGAAAAAAAGGGATAAATTTTTCGACACTAAATAGGGACCATCGCAATCCTCCCCAAAAATTTCAAAACTCCCCTAATACTAAAACTATGTTTAGCTAGGTAAAAATTGTGGACAATTTTCACAGGGAACCCGTACAAAATTAGGTCAGAAGCTTAGCAAGGACCTAGAGTTCAGAGTGTCAATGGACAACAACCTCAGTACAACGTCGAAAAACGCAAGTCTTTACAATGTTCTGTGAACAAATTCTACAGAACTAACAAGAATAAGAGACAGAAAATCTGTCCAACCAGCAAACGGAGTAAGAGCAGACGAAAACTTTAGAAGGTGAGGAACCCCCCCCCCCCGATCACGTGATAGCTCGTGGCAAATGCACTCAGAAAAGGCAGTATAACGAGCGACAAGCAAATTAAGTATTTTTACAAACAAGACTAATAGCACATATTATGTACATCCTAACAACATAATAAATAAAAATAAAGCAAAATTTTTTGATTTAGCTATTATCGCAAATTAAGCAATAAAAATTATGAAAAAAGGGAATATACATTAATATACATAAAATCATTGTAACCCCTTCAGGGTTCAAAGTAAGTGATGGGGGGAGGGGTGTCGGGGGGGTGGGAGGGATGGGGGGGTGGTGTCGGGGAGGGTAGGGGATGACGGGGGGGTGGGGTCGAAGATTGGAGGGGATGGCAGGAGGTGGTGTCGGGGGGGGCAGGGGATGGCGGGAGGTGGTCTCGGGGGTGGTAGGGAAGGTGGGGGGGGGTGTCGGGGATGGTAGGGAATCGCGGGAGGGGGTGTCGGGGGGTGGAGGGATTGGTGGGAAGTGGTGTGGGGAGTGGTAGGGATGGGGGAGGTGGTGTCGGGGGTGGGGGTGGGAGGGTGGGGCGGGGGTGGAAAGGGGGTGGGGGGTGGGGCCCGGGGGGTTAGGGGATGGGGGAGGTGGGGTCGGGGGTGGTAGGGGGTGGGGGAGGTGGTGTCGGGGGGAAATGGAGGGGATGGGGGGGTGGGGGGGGTGGGGGGGAGGGCGGAGGTGGTGGGGGATGGTGGGGGAGGGGGGGGTGGTGTCGGGGGTGGAGGGGTTTTGGGGAGGTGGTGGGGAGTGGTAGGGGGTGGAAGGGGGGGGGGAGGGAAGGGATGGGAGGTGGTGGGGGGATGAGGGGATGGCGGAGGGGGTTTTGGGATGGAGGGAGGGGGGAGGTGGTGGGGGGTGGAGGGGATGGGGGGGTGGTGTCGGGGAGGGGTAGGGGATGGGGGGGTGGGTGTGGGAGTGGAGGGAGGGGGAGTGTTGTCGGGATGGTAGGTTTGGGGGGAGGAGGGGTCGGGGAGTGGGGGGAGGGGCGGGGTTTGGTGTGGGGGAGGGGAGGGGATGGCGGGAGGTGGGGTGGGGAGTTGGGGGTAGGGAGGGGGAGGGTGGTGTCGGGGAGGGGAGGGGATGGGGGGAGTGGTGCGGGGATGGTAGGGGAGGGGGGAGGGGGGTGTGGGGATTGGTAGGGATGGGGGGGGTGTTGTCGGGAGTGGGGGATGGGGGAGGTGGTGTCGGGAGTGGTAGGGGATGGGGGGGTGGGTCGGGGGTGGTAGGGATGGCGGGGGGTGGTTTCGGAGTGGTAGGGATGGGGAGGGGGTGTCGGGGATGGGGGGTTGGGGGGAGGTGGTGGGGAGTGGGGTAGGGGGAGGGGAGGTGGTGGGGGGAAGGGTAGGGGGGAGGGGGGGCGGGAGGTGGATGGGGAGTGGGTGGGGATGGGGGGGGGGGGGGTGTCGGGGGTGGTAGGGGATGGTGGGGGGGGTTGGGGGAAAAAGGGAGGGGGGAAAGGGGGGAGGGGGGTCGGGGGTGGAGGGGAGGGCGGGGGTGGGTGGGGGGAGGGAAGGGAGGGGGGAATGGTGTCGGGGAGTGGTAGGGAGGGGAGGTGGTGTGGGGGGGAAAAAGGGAGGGGAGGGGGGCGGGAGGGGTGGGGGTGGGGAGTGGTGGGGATGGAAGGGGGGGGAGGTGGTGTCGGGATGGTAGGGATGGCAAGGTGGGTGGGAAAGTGGTAGGGATGGGGGGGTGTCGGGGGTTGGGGAGGGCGGGAGGTGGTGTGGGGAGGGTGGGGGATGGGGGATGGTTCGGGGAGTGGGGGGGGAGGGGGGGAGGTGGGGGGGGGAGTGAGGGGATGGGGAGGTGGTGCGGATGGTAGGGGATGGCGGGGGGTGGTGTCGGGGAGTGGGAGGGGGGGAGGAGGTGGGGGGGGTGGGGGAGGGGTAGGGGTGGTGGGGGGGGTGTGGGGGAGTGGTAGGGAATGGCAGGGGGGTGTGGGGAGTGGAAGGGTTTGGTGGAAGTGGTGGGGGGGAGTGGTGGGGATGGCAGGAGGGGGCGGGGGGAGTGGTAGGGATGGGGAGGTGGGTCGGGGGTGGAAGGGGGGGCGGGGGGTTTGTGTCGGGAAATGGAGGGGTGGTGGGAGGGGTTGTCGGGGAGTGGTAATGGGGGGTGGGAGGTGGTGTCGGGGATGGTGGGGATGGTGGGGGGGTGTCGGGGAGTGGTAGGGGATGGCGGGAGGGGGGCGGGAAGTGGTAGGGGAGGGGGAGGTGGGTCGGGGGGGGAAAGGGGTGGTGGGGGGTGGGTGTCGGGAGTGGTGGGGGGAGGGGGAGTGGTGTCGGGGGGAATGTTGGGGGGGGAGGGGGTTTGTCGGGAGTGGTAGGGGAGGGAGGAGGTGCGGGGAGGGGTGGGGGATGGCGGGAGGGGGTTTTGGGGAAAGTGGTAGGGGATGGGGAGGGGTTTTGGGGAGGGTGGGAAATGGTGGGGGGGGGGTCGGGGAGGGGTGGGGATGGGGAGGTGTGTTGGGGAGGGTGGGGGGGGATTGGTGGGAGGTGGTGGGGGGGGGGTAGGGGATGGTGGGAGGTGGTTGGAGGGGTGGGGAAAAGGGGGGGTGGTGTGGGGAGTGGAAGGGTGGCGGGACGTGGTGGGGGTGGTAGGGGTTGGGGGGGAGGTGGTGTCGGGGAGGGTAGGGATGGGGAGGTGGTGTCGGGGAGGGGTTTAGGAATGGGGAGGTGGTGTCGGGGTGGGGTGCAAGGGGGGGGTTAGGGAGGGGAGGTGGGTCGGGGGGGTAGGGAGGGCGGAAGGGGTGGTGTGGGAGTGGTGGGGGAGGGCAAAAAGGTGGGTCGGGGATGGTAGGGTTGGGGGGAGGGGGGGGGAGGGTGGGGTTGGGGGGGCAAGTGGTGGGGGGAGGGGGGGGAGGGGGGTGTCGTGGAGTGGTAGGGGGGGGGGGTGGGGGGAAGTGGTGGGTGGCGGGGTTAGTGGTAGGGGATGGGGGGGTGGTGTCGGGAGTGGAAAGGGGGATGGGGGAGGTGGTGTGGGGGTGGTAAGGGATGGTGGGAGGGGGTTGTGGGGAAAGTGGTAGGGAGGGCGGGAGGGGGTGGGGGGAGTGGTAGGGAGGGCGGGAGGTGGTGTCGGATTGGTGGGGGATGGGGGGAGGTGGTGTCGGGGAGTGGAGGGGATGGGGGGAAGGGTGGTGTCGGGGAGGGTAGGGGATGGGGGGGGGGGTGGGGGGGGAGTGGTGGGGGATGGGGGAGGGTGGTGGGGGGAGTGGTAGGGAGGGGGGGAGTGGGTCGGGGATGGTAGGGGATGGGGGAGGGGGTGTGGGGGAGTGGAAGGGAATGGCGGGAGGTGGTGTCGGGAGTGGAAGGGGATGGGGGAGGTGGTGCGGGGATTGGTAAGGGATGGGGAGGTGGGTCGGGGAGGGGTGGGGGATGGCGGAAGGTGGGTCGGAAGGGGTGGGGGATGGGGGAGGGGTGGGGGGGAGGGGGGTAAGGGTGGTGGGAGGGGGTGTGGGGGATTGTAAGGAGGCTAAGGTGGTGTTGGTGAGTGGTGGGGGATGGGGAGGTTATCGGGATTGGGTGGGGAAATTACAACCCTGCTTTTAAAGGGGCCTGTATCCCAGGTGAAAGGGGGAGCAAAAAAAAACACAGCAAAAAAAAGTTTAGACTTATATTATCCTTCACCAATTTAGAACAGCAATATGTACACTATGTACATAATAAGTATATTTGCACGTCACGGTAAGCAAGGCAGAATTAGAAGCCACAAGATAGCAGACCGTGCTCAACCAGCTCTAGAATGAGATGACAAGGGCAGACGGAGAGCGGTATCCACAAAAACCTCTGCGATTGCCAATCCACCTCTTATTGGCTAAAAACCTGGTCACTAGTGAACGATGGGGCCCCATCACCAACTCTTAGCAACCGGGTTCGCTGGTTGGGGAGATAGCCTGTAAATGAGGGTGTGTCCATGCGCCGAATAAAGGTTACGTTACTCTTTGCAGCCACCCCCCACCCCCGAGAAGGCTCAGGATTAGGCTGCCACCCCCCAGTGGTAACCGTGCCGCCATGGCACAAAATAAGGGGGACCGCCTATCCTCCCACCATCCAACTCTTAGATAGAGCTCAGTTTTCCTAGTGACCAAAAGCCAAACCCTAACTCAGAGCGAGACAGCAGTCAGATAGGCCAAATAGGTCCAAGATACAAGCGGACGGTAGCCCGTATCCCCTCACTAAAAAAAAACCCCACATCAGGGGATAAAAAAAAGAGCTTGAAAGGGGGTTACCACAAATACATCCTAACCTAAATAAAATATTAAACTAGACTCTTGACAAAGGGAGTCTGCCAACCAAAAATTTTCTTTGCCGGCAATTATTTAATTTTTATGTTGTAGGGCTGCAACCTGAGCGTCCAACGCTTTAAGCCTTGTGTTGTGATTCTTCATGGCTTGGGTTTAGACTAAGGGGTGTGATCACTGTAGACTGTGACCACCTGCGATGTCGGGCCCCACATAAACATCGAAATGCTCCAAAGCCAGTACCAGCGCGAGGGCTTCTTTTTCAAGGGTTTAGAGTAAGCTCTCTGATTGGCTGGAACTTGGCTGAAAAATATGCGATTGGCTGCAGCTCCTTTTTCCCGATTTGTAATAGTACTGCCCCAAACCCCCAGACTCACAAGATCAACCTGTAATAAAAAGGTTTGGAGAAGTCTGGAGACAGGAGAATGGGTGCAGAGCACAATAATCTTTTTGCTTTATTAAAAGCAGTGTTACAATTGAAGTCCAAATAAAGGGAACTTTATGACTGGTAAGAGGGGTAAGAGGGCTACAATATCTGAGAAATTCCTTTCAGAATCTTTTTGTAAATCCGATCATGCCAGGAAACGTTGAAGAGATTTCCTATCATGGGGAACTGGATATTCTTTAATCGAAAGAACTTTAGCAAGTTTTTGGTGCAACTACCACTACCTACTTCATGGCCTAGAAAAGTGACAGTGGCCTGGCCAAAGGAAGATTTAGATAAATTAACTGTTAATTGGGAATTCTTAAAGGTCTCAAACAGATCTTTAAGTCTAAGTAGGTGTTGATCCCAAGTATCAGACACCACAAACAATATCATCTAGGTATGCTGCCGTGCCTTCAAGTCCTTTATAGCCTGATGGATGAGTTTCTGGAATGAAGAGGGGGGAATTTTTCATTCCGAAGGGGGTAACTGTATACTGATAATGACCTCCTGGAATTACGAAGGCAGAGATTTCCTTCGCCTTATCTGTCAAAGGTTACCTGATAGTAACCTTAAGGAGATCTAATTTGGACACAAAAGTAGCCTTACCCACAAAGTCAATTACGTCATCCCGACGAGGAAGAGGGTAAACATCTGTAATTGTGACCTCGTTCACTTTACGGTTTGTCCCGTGCACATACGAAACCCTCCCTCAGCCTTTTTTACTAGGAGCACGGTGAAGCCCATGGACTAGATGACTCCTCCACTAAACCATGTTTCTAACAAGAAGTTACTTCCTGCTGAAGTAGCCTTGCTTTTCAGGATTAGCATGTAGGGGGAGAGTTTAATTGGTTTAGATTTTCCCACATCTACATCATGGTAACCTAACGTACATTTTTTGGCACATCCGAAAAAAATATTAGGATATGACTGTAGAAGCTCAGTTAAATTGGTTGCCTTTTATTTCAGATAATCCATCCATTAAAAGGGCTAGGATCCTTGAGGAGGACAGAATTTGAAAGTTTAGTATTAATTTCAGAGATAGAGTGCCCAAAGAGTCAGAGTCGTCCCAGAGGTAGAGGACAGAGTCATTACTGGGACTTTATCTGGTGTATGAAGGCCTTGATTTGATTAATGTGGTAAGTTTTTGTTTTTGAGGTCTTATCAATGGGAGCTACCACATAATTTAAATCAGATAATCTACTTACTATCTGCATAGGTCCCGTAAATCTAGCTTTCAAGGTTTTGGCCAGGTATAGGTTCCTGCACCAACACCTTGTCCTCTGGATGGAAGGAGCAGAATTGTGCACTTCTGTCATACCTCTTTTTCATCTTACTTTGAGCTTTCTTTAGGTTGCCTTGGCTAACTCACGTGCCACCTGCAACCTTGAAGATGGGTTGTAGAGTGCTGGCTTACGTCTTCTCCCATCCATCCTTCTTTGAGCACCGAAGAGGACCTCGTACATTGGCCAAAGATCAGCTCAAACGGACTATACCCTGTAAAACTCTTCCCACCGTCTTCTTACTGAGAACATCAACAAAGGTAGTGATTCATCCCAGTCTGTAGGAAAGTGCATGCAAAAACTTCTATCTTTAGTTTTTAATGTTTGGTGGAATCTTTCCAAGGCGCCTTGGGACTGAGGGTGATAGGCAGTTGGATAAGTTGTGAATTATCCTAACCTAGTTAATACTTCCTAAATGCTTTGGCAGTGGGAAATTAGTACCTTGATCACTTTGTATAGTTTTAGGAATGCCAAAAAAAGAAATGAATTTTGTTTTAAAACTTGAGGGAAAAGCTTTAGTATTGATACTACGCATAGGGATTGCTTCAGGATATTGGTTACTTTATCCATAATTGTAAATAAATACTGGTTTCCGACTTTGACTTAGGTAGTGGACCTACACAATCTATAATTAAATCTGCAAAAGGTTTCCCATCAGCAGGTATGGGTTGGAGAGGTGCAGGTTTAATGGAATGTCCAGGTTTTCCAACTTGCTGACAATCTCGGCAACACCTAATATGATTTTCAATCTTTCTTTAATTTTGGCCAATAAAATTCTTTTGTGATTCTATACAAGGTTTTTGTAATTCCTAAGTGACCTCCTAATGGACGTTTATGAGCTATATTTAATATCTGAGGTCTTTACTTGGTTGGAACCACAAACCGTCGTATAATTGCCGGCCCTCTATCTCCTTACCATTTCTCAGTGCAGACCAAAAAAATCATTTTTAACTTCATACTTGACTGGATGACCCAAAGAGGATTTACCCATGGCTACCTCAAAAGCGAATTTTAAAGAAGGGTCCTTTCGTTGTTCCTCCCGGAAGGACAGTCCCTCGGGCATGGAAACAGAGACATCTGGCAATCCTGCAACCTGGGAATAGGAAGGCTTGATCGGGGTCTGTTCACTTGATTACGAGGCTCTGGCCATTTTTTCCTCTAAAACAATGTGGCTATTCCGAGATCTGAGTCGTCCAAGGATAGGTCAACATTCTCTCCAGACAACCCTTGGGATGTTGCCCGAGTTATGGCCAACACCGGAGAAGAATTAATCATTATAGGTTCAGGACATGAACTAACAGTAGTAATGTTATTACCCAGTAATAACATGGCATTTTTCATGGGAAATCCTTTTGAGACACCTACATCAAGTCCCCAGTGTAATATTTGCATGTCATAAATTTTATGCAAAGGAACAGAATATATAGCTCCTCCAAAGGCTTCCAATAAAACTGAGGAATTCAAAGAAGTATTCTCTGAAAGGGGTAATATTCCTTCTTCTGACAAGTGAGCAATATGCTCCAGTATCTCTAAAAGTATTTACTTTAGTTGTTCTGAGTTTTCCTGAAGGGAAATAAGACTTTCGCAATAATAAGGGGCCATACCTTTTTCTACTTCTCTGGGGAATGTTTCTAGGGATATTAGAGATTTTCCCGATTTGGGGTTTAGGTTTTTGGGGGCAGTTGGAACTGATGTGACCTACTTTATTAAAACCTGAAGCAGGACGACAGGCTTGCCCTTTATCCCTGATGACGTTGCAAATGGTGTCGTTCTGGCTGGTGCCTCTCTGGATATTGTTGTCGAGATGGGTCCATAAGTAGTTTTTCCTCTCCGCAGGGGGACCATATGTTGAGAAGCGTGGCTCACCAGGTGACTTATTTGGATGACGTAGACGCTCTCCCTCCGGCTGGCACTTCATTCTCCAATGTTGTCGATCTCTGCTCACGCCAGACTGTTGGAAAAAGAGGACGGGACCGCTCGGACAAGGAGCGGTTCGTTCGAAGGTATCAGCCCCCCTGGCGCCTCCAATGCAGTGGTTAAGTCACGATCCTGCAGAAAAAACACGAACCTCGGGTCCCACAGACTCCAGCAGGTTATCAATCAGAATAAGCTGCACCAGCTCCTCAAGTTAGAGACACCACTCGCTTTATAAACCCGCTGGTAAAAGCTTTGGTTTGCTGTCTCACAAAGTCAACAGGGGTTGACCAAGCTGCCGCCTGTTCAAATTTTTAAGGTCTTACGATAAATTTTGCTGGGATACATGTATATGCTCCCAACACTGTGGTCTTCACTATTTGTAATCAGAGAATTCAGCGTCAGTTTAAAACCGACGAAATTCCTGTGCCTTACCCAATAAGCTGTATGAACCAACGTGCCCTGCT
>NW_026510231.1:0-45978 GCF_026875155.1 Cherax quadricarinatus | reverse complement strand
ATGCAACAAGCATGTCAGCATGCAAACAAGCATGTCAGATGCAACAATCATGTCAGCATGCAACAACTTTAAATACACAAAAAATTGAAGCCACAATGAAGAACTGTAAATTATATACAATAATGTGTGTTACATGTGTGTGTGTTGTTTGTGTTTGGGTGTTTTTTTGTTTTTGGGGTTTTCTGGTGTGTGTTTGTGTGTGTGTTGTGATGTGTGTGTGTGTGTTTGTGTTGTATGTGTCCTGTGGACTCACTACGTGAACTCTCTAGTTGAGGGTTGACAGGGGTCGAGTCCAAGCTCTGCCCGCCGCTTCACTGGTTCGCTACTAGGTCTACTCTCCTTAACCGTGAGCTTACTATACCTCTGCTTATAACATAAATCTTCTCGTAGATAACTCGCTGCTCTGGGATAGTCTTGTTGCATACCTTTGCACTTTCTCTAGTTTCTTTACATGCTTGGCGAGGTGTGGGGTTCCAACTGGTGCCGCCATACTCCAATTAGGGCTAACGTAAACGTGCTCACAGGGTCCTTATTAAGGTGCTCGGGAATGCTGTTATGTGGTTTGCTAGGAGCCCATTGCCTGCAGAAACAGTTATTTTGGTTGATGTGCGCTTCAGGAGAACGTGCCTGATGTTATATTCACTCCAAGATCTTTTTCCTTGAGTGAGGGTTTGTAGTATCTGGTCCCCTTAGACTTGTACTCCGTCTGCGGTCTTCTTTGCCCTTCCCTATCTTCATGACTTTGCACTTTGGTGGGATGAGGCTCCTGAAGCCTTTGCTGGACCAGGCTCTACAGCTTGTCCAGATACTTGTAGTTCGGCCCTGGTCTTAGAACACATGAATCTTCTCTCTTCTTCACGTCATCTGCAAACAGGGACACCTCGGAGTCTATACCTTCCGTCTTGTTCACAAATTACAGAAACGACTAGCGTCCTAGGACTCCTCTGACCCTGTGGGACCCCACTGGTCACAGGTGCCCACATCTGGGTCACCCGCCACGTACCATGGACTCGCTGCTGTCTTTGACAAGTATTCCCTGATAAATTGTGTGCCTTCCTTTGTTAGCCCTGTTGGTCCTCCTGTTTTTTGCACCCAATTCTTTGGTGGAAACTCTGTTCATCGCCTTCTGCAGTACAAGAAAATGCAATCCACCCCACCCCTCTCTCTCTCTCTTGTCTTACTGCTGTCATCCATGTCATAGAACTCCTGTAGCACGTTTGTGACACTGGATTTCCATCCCTGAAAACCATGTTGGGCTGCTGTTGATGAGATCATTCATTTCTAGTGTTTCCAAACACTCTTCTCCTGATAATCTGTGTGTGTGTGGGGGTGTGTGTGTGCGTTTATGTTTGTGTGTGTGTGATGTGTGTGTGTTGTGTACTCACCTTTTTGTATCTCTCCGTTTCTGTGGTTGCCGGGGTCGAGTCACTGCTCATGGCCCCGCGCCTCTTCGTGATGCTACTAGGTCCTCTCTCTCCCTGCTCCATGAGCTTCTATCATTACCTCGCCTTCTTAAAAACTACGTATGGTTCCCGCATTCCACTACGTCACTTTCTAGGCTATTCATCGGCCTGACTACTCTATGATCTGAAGAAAATACTTCCTAACACACTTTGATTCATCTGAGTCTTCAACACTTCCAAATTGTGACCTCTTGTCCGTCTGTGTCCCTTATCGGAACATCCCGTCTTTGTCCACCTTGTCAATTCGACGCGTATTTTTATATGTCGTTATCATGTCTCCCTGACCCTTCTGTCATCCAGTGTCGTCAGGCCGATTTCCCTCAACTTTCTTCGTAGGACAATCCGTAAGCTCTGGGATAGTCTTGTTGCAACCTTTGCAATTTCTCAATTTCTTGACGTGGCTTGACTAGGTGTGGATTCCAAACTGTGCTGCATACTCAGTATGGGCCTGACATAATTGGTTTACATGAGATTTAACGGATCCTTACTGAGGTTTCGGTACGCTATCCGTATGTTTTTTGGGGCCAGGCGCCCGTCTGCTGAAGCAGTTATCTGATTGATGTGCGCCTCAGGAGATATGCTCGGTGTTATACTCACCCCCAGGTCTTTTTCCTTGAGTGAGGTTTGCAGTCTTTGGCCATCTAAACTATATTGTGTCTGCGGTCTTCTTTGCCCTGGTATTTTGTGTTACTGTACTGATCTTCTGTGTTACTGTACTGATCTTCTGTGTTACTAGTGTACTGATCTTCGGTGCTACTGTACTGTACTGATCTTCTATGTTACTGTACTGGTCTTTTGTGTTACTGTACTGATCTCTTCTGGTTATTATGGTATGATTCTTCTGTGTTACTAGTGTACTGATTCTTCGGTGCTACTGTACTGTACTGATTTTCTATGTTTTTACTGTACTGGTCTTGTTGTGTTTACTGTACTGATCTTCATGATGGTACTGTTAATGATTTCATGTGTCTACTTACTGTATCTTATCTTCGGTGCTACTGTTACTGTTATGATTTCTATGTTATGTACTGTCTTTTGTGTTACTGTACTGATCTTCTGTGTTTCTGTACTGGTTTTTGTGTTACTGTTCTGATCCTTCCTGGTGTTACTGTTACTGATCTTCTGTGTTACTACTGTCTGATCTTCGGTGCTACTGTACTGTACTGATCTTCTATGTTACTGTCACTGGTCTTTTGTGTTATGTACTGATCTTCTGTGTTAAATACTGTACTGATCTTCGGTGCATACTGTACTGTACTGATCCTTCTGTGTTACTACTGTAACTGATCTTCGGTGCTATGTACAGTCTGTTATTTTGTGTTCTTTACTGATCTTTTGTGTTACTGTACTGATGTGTGTTTACTGTGCTATACTGTTCTTGGTATGTTAACTGTATGATTCATTGGTTACTTTTCTGTGGACAAGGTGTTGGAAGGACTGAGCACATCTGTTTCTAACTCTCAGGTCGTTAGTATATAATTTTGATAGGAATTACCGACATTATGTAAAGTATAAGGACACAAATGCAACTAATGGAACATTTTATTGTGACATTTTTATTGTTTCGCTCTCCAGGAGCTTTGTCATAGCCTTTCAACAGTCACATGGACACGATGGTATTTATAGGGCTTAGAGTTGGTGGTGTGATTGTTGGTGGTAGTAGTAGTTGTAATATAATATGTAGAACATTTAAATGCACTTAGCTTTTTATCCTTTACTCATGTGCAATTTTATTGTTCTACCACTAGTATTGCACCTCACTCTAAGCCTATATATATCTCCTCTGTGTCTATGTACTGTTTGTAACGGCTTGACAAAGTCTCCTTTGTGGCACTCTCGGTCAAATTTGATGTTTACTGTTTTTAACTCATGGATAAATGGTCTTCACGTCTACACTGTGGGATTCACGGTCCTATAATTCTGAGGTTTCCTGATTCTTACTCATGGATTATAATGGTCTAACGTCTACACTGGGATTCACGAGCAAAATTATGATATCTCCTGATTAACTCCATGGATAAATGGTTTCACGTCCTTCATTGTGGATTCACGGTCTTAATTCTGATGTCTCCTGATTCATCTCATGGTTAAATGGTCTTTTATTATCAGTTTTTCTTACTTATTGCTTACGAAATAACGCTTTTATCATTGTTTTTAATCTTATTTTTCTTAAGAGGAATAACAACACTTCTTCTACAGCTTCTCCTACCGTTTATAGGTTTTTTTTAACACAAAATTATATTTTCAGTTGAAACATCTGTTGTTCGTCTAACATCTTCAAATGTAGTTTATGTACACCCGTTATTTACAATTTCATCTATAATTTCTCTCACACCTTCACTTACACATGATTCATATTTAACCCTAGTTGACTGTCAGCTTTTGATGTTCGTGCACCTTCGCTCTTTCACGTTCACCTGGTGCTCACCTTCACTGTGTTTCACCTTAAACATTCATTTGTTGCTCTACTTTCACTTTCAACTTTGTCCATCTTAGCATCTTCACATACATTCTAATATTACTCATGTTTTTTTTATCTTCTGTGTGAATGTTGCACCACCTTCCACCTTACACAACCGACAAATAGGAGAGAGGAGCTTTATCAGACGGCGTTTGAGTCCAACTTGGGACCATTTCAAAGTCAGTGTGATTTGGTAAATGGTCCAAATCGGACCAAAAACGTGGTGGTAGCTCGTTTCTCCCCTATGTGCGGGTTATTCTGTGTATTGTTCCAGTCTCAGTATTGTTCATTATTGATTCTTTACCTTCCACCCCTAAAACATTCCACTCTTCACCTCCCTGTTGCCACGTTAAGTGTTCAGTTGTTCTTCACCATAAAATTTCCAACATGTATTCACATTAGAACATTTGGTGGTCACTGTACCCCGTCATCAACTGTTTATATTAAATTTTGTTTTGGTTCACTAGTTGTTCTCGTGTTTTTATTACAATTTTAATTTGTTTCCTAACACTTTAAAACTTCATATGTTGTTGCATTTACCTTAAAAGGGTCACTGAATTGTATCTGTCGTTACTGGCAAGTTGACTGTTCCCAACCATACACGCGTGTGGGGTTAGATACCGCGAATCAGAGATGTACGCATAACTCCATACCGTCGCGTTGCCACTGGATCAAGCGGCTAAACGCGTCTTGTCTGGTGTTTTGAGACTCTCAGACGTGGGTTTTAACCCCCACAGTGGTTTGGTTTATTTTACAATCCTGCCTTTACGTCTTTCGTGAGTCAAGATAAAGTTGAACGAGCGATGATGATGTGTTACAGATTTGAGTCGCCATACCGTACGAAGAAACAGAGATGTGGTAAGTGAATTATTTTGACAGAAGAAGGGTAAAAGGGACCAGAACGTCTAGGAAAGAATGCTGGATTTGGAAACTATTCTTATAATGGGAAAAGGGTGACTAACGAAAATTTCATATCGTAGGTGTAATTCACTACTCAAAGAAACATTCTCCATGAGATTCGGTGCTGTTGGACCATATTCTATTGTCTACCATGTCACATTTCAGAAAATGAAGGATCAACAGATGTGCAGAAACAAAGACGTTGATGCAATGATAAGTAGTGAGTAAAGAATATTGCTGCTTTTAAACAACTGAAGTAAATGTGTATTGAGAAATATAGGTGTGTAGCAGAATAGCTAAGGACTGTGTGATTAAATCCCAGTTAAAACTGAATCACAATGATACCTGTGGAGTATTTTAGTGTCATGGATCAACTACCCGGACATCATAATGGTAAATATGAGTTTGAAACCCTTTAATAAGCAGGAAAGGCTGCTATCCTGTACAGTGAGGTCGACTGTGGTGGACCAAGATAACCTTGACATGCTCTATCAAGTTTACTTATTCCTTTTTTTTTTGTAAAGAAGTTGTTGATGCTCTGATAATGTAGTCAGTTTTTTCTTCTTATTTAGCACATTGCATATTTACCAAAAAATAATTAAAAGCTTGAAGAGTAGAAGTTTTTTAAGGAGATTTAAAGTCAGTGATGGGAGCTTTTGTTGTTTTGTCAGTAACCAGCCCACTTAGTGACAACAAAATTAATGCTGGTAGCTAGTGTATACAAAGAAATGATCTTTAAATAAAAGATTAAGACTCCCTCTCCACTTACCTTCACTCTTCTGTCATCACTGTCATGTGCTGTCACTCAACCTCTTCTAGTTGCATCTCTCTGATGGGGGTCATAACCAACGTTCGGCTGTCATCACTTGCTTATTCTGCTGTTTTTTTTATTATTTATTATCCACACTGGCCGTTCCCACATGGATTGGTGGCCCGATAAATGAAAAACTTTCACCATAATTCACCTCATACACTGTCTAGCCAGATGGAGATGGGTGCTTTACACTCACAGTTTTTCATAACTGCAACATTTTAAAACCCCTCGTCAAAGTGCAGGCACTGTACTTCCCTTCTCCAGGACTCATGTCCGGCCTGCCGGTTTCCCTGAATCCCTTCATAACTGTTACTTTGCTCACACTCCAACAGCACGTCAAGTATTATAAAACATTTGTCTCCATTATCTCCTATAAAAACAAGCTCCGCTTGCCTGTGGAAGTCCAAGCCCCTCGCACACAAAACCTCCTTTTACCCCCTCCCTCCAACCTTCCTAGGCCGACCCCTACCCCGACCTTACTTCCACTACAGACTGATACACTCTTGAAGGTCATTCTGTTTCGATACCATCTCTCTACCATGTCCGAACCACCTCAAACAACCCTTCCTCAGCCCTCTGGACAACAGTTTGGTAATCCCGCACCTCCTCCTAACTTACCTTACTACGGATTCTATTGCATTATTTTCACACCACACATTGCCCCTTCAGACACGACGTCTCCACTGCCTCCTGCTCTTCTCCTCGCTGCAACATTCATCACCCACGCTTCACACCCATATAAGAGCGTTGGTAAAACTATACTCTCATACATTCCCCTCTTTGCCTCCAAGGACAAAGTTCTTTGTCTCCACAGACTCCTAAGTGCACCACTCACTCTTTTTCCCTCATCAATTCTATGATTCACCTCATCTTTCATAGACCCATCCGCTGACACGTCCACTCCCAAATATCTGAATACGTTCACCTCCTCCATACTCTCTCCCTCCAATCTGATATTCATCTTTCATCACCTAATCTTTTTGTTATCCTCATAACCTTACTCTTTCCTGTATTCACCTTTAATTTTCTTCTTTTGCACACCCTACCAAATTCATCCACCAATCTCTGCAACTTCTCTTCAGAATCTCCCAAGAGCACAGTGTCATCAGCAAAGAGCAGCTGTGACAACTCCCACTTTGTGTGTGATTCTTTATCTTTTAACTCCACGCCTCTTGTCAAGACCCTCGCATTTACTTCTCTTACAACCCCATCTATAAATATATTAAACAACCACGGTGACATCACACATCCTTGTCTAAGGCCTACTTTACTGGGAAATAATTTCCCTCTTTCCTACATACTCTAACTTGAGCCTCACTATCCTCGTAAAAACTCTTCACTGCTTTCAGTAACCTACCTCCTACACACATACACTTGCAACATCTGCCACATTGCCCCCCTATCCACCCTGTCATACGCCTTTTCCCAAATCCATAAATGCCACAAAGACCTCTTTAGCCTTATCTAAATACTGTCCACTTATATGTTTCACTGTAAACACCTGGTCCACACACCCCCTACCTTTCCTAAAGCCTCCTTGTTCATCTGCTATCCTATTCTCCGTCTTACTCTTAATTCTTTCAATTATAACTCTACCATACACTTTACCAGGTACACTCAACAGACTTATCCCCTATAATTTTTGCACTCTCTTTGTCCCCTTTGCCTTTATACAAAGGAACTATGCATGCTCTCTGCCAATCCCTAGGTACCTTACCCTCTTCCATACATTTATTAAATAATTGCACCAACCACTCCCAAACTATATCCCCACCTTGCTTTTAACATTTCTATCTTTAATCTCATCAATCCCGGCTGCTTACCCCCTTTCATTTACCTACTGCCTCACGAACTTCCCCCACACTCACAACTGGCTCTTCCTCACTCCTACAAGATGTTATTCCTCCTTGCCCTATACACGAAATCACAGCTTCCCTTATCTTCATCAACATTTAACAATTCCTCCAAAATATTGCCTCCATCTTCCCAATACCTCTAACTCTCCATTTAATAACTCTCCTCTCCTATTTTTAACTGACAAATCCATTTGTTCTCTAGGCTTTCTTAACTTGTTAATCTCACTCCAAAACTTTTTCTTATTTTTAACAAAATTTGTTGATAACATCTCACCCACTCTCTCATTTGCTCTCTTTTTACATTGCTTCACCACTCTCTTAACTTCTCTCTTTTTCTCCATATACTGTTCCCTCCTTGCATCACTTCTACTTTGTAAAAACTTCTCATATGCTAACTTTTTCTCCCTTACTACTCTCTTTACATCATCTTTCCACCAATCGCCCCTTTTCCCTCCCGCACCCCCCTTTCCTGAACCACAAAACTTCTCTGAACCCCTTAACACTATTTTTTTAAACCTACCCCATCCCCTCTTCGCCCCCCATTCCCTTCTCTCATTACCCCTCTATCCCCAAATATGTTTATTCTTCCCAAACTGCCTCTCTTTTAGTTTAAAACCTTCCCTCTCTTTTCCCCTAGCTTTCTTTTTCCCCTTGTACCCCTTTCCTTTTACTCCAATGTGCACAAACTAGAAATGATTGATATTCTGTGGCCCCTTATAACATGTACCCGAAGTCTACTAAACAGCTTTTATCTACCAATACATAACCAAAAAACTACTGTCTTTCGCCCTACATCAATCGGTTATTTTTATCCTTTTTTTTAAAATATTTTTTCCCTATAATAAACCCCTTTCTATACAAATTTCAATAAAGGGGGCTCCCTTTTCTTTTTCACCTGGACCCCAAACTTTACCTACCACCCCCTCTCTAAAAGTTTCTCCTATTTTAGCATTAAACCCCCCACACAATTACTCTTCCTTGTTCAAAGGCTCCATCATTCCTTAAACCCCCAAAATTCTCCTCTCCTCTGCATTCCTCCTTTTTTGTCAACACGTTATTATGCCCCCCTTTTCTGCACCAACCTTTACTTTAACCCACATAATTCGAATTTAACATTATTTCTCTTTTCTCCTTCCTTACTGATCATTTAACTTACGCTACCCCTTCCTTTGCTCTAATCTTCAAACTCCAGTTTAAATCCCATTTATTTCCCCCCACAAAAAACTCTCCTACCCCCTTCCTTTTGTTTCGTTTTGGGCCAGGACATCCAATTTCTTTTCATTCTAACATCAGAAATCATCGTTTCTTGTCATCCGCACACATCCCCGCCTTTTAAAGCAACCCGTTTTTAAATTTTTCTTTTTCCCCTTTTTTTAGTAATTGTTACAGGGGAAGGGGTTCTAGCCCATTGCCCCCGGCATTTTATCGCCTCATACGACAGCAGGGTTTACGGGGGAAAGTTCTTTTCAACTTCCCCTGGACAATAAAGAAAAAAAAAAAAAACAAGAGCTTTTAAAAAAAGGGAAAAACCCTAGTTTGTTTATAATATGCAGGGTGCGTGCTGTGAAGGTACCAAATTTAAGGGGGAGTAGAAGTATCCCTGTTATTTAGGTTTTCACCCTCTTAAATTTCATTACTCTGCCCCTTCTGTCATAACCCCTGCTGTCATCCCCTTTCACATGCAGGGGAGACCCCCCCTCACACTCCCCTTAATTTCCCGTTTGCTTTTATCCCCCTACACTGTCATCACTCCCTGTTTGACTTTCATTGTATCACTTACTCTTGTCTTCCCTTCCAACATTAGTTCCCCTTTCATTAGCAGCTTTCTTCGGGGTATTTTAAATTTAAATTCTTGTCTTCTATAACAGTAATTACGATTCCACCGGTAAATTTCCTTTCCAGTATTTTTTATCCACCAGTAGTTTACTTTTTTGCCAAAGTTTCACTCAACTAACAGCAATCCTTTGACAACGTTCTAAATACTGTACAAAATGAATCCCAAAATTTTTGTGTTGCAGCTGGGGTCATCAACTTACCCCCACCTGAAAAGTTGGAATTTAATTTTTTTTTTTTTTTTTTTTTTATTCGCCCGGGATCTCCCGACCCGGGTCTTTTCCAAAATAGTGGTGGGCCCGGCCTTGGCCCCCATCTGGGGGTTTTCAAGACGTAAGTCTCCCATGGGGGGGAGGTACAAGTACCCCCCTATCTTTGGGACCAACTGTCCCCAGGCCAGCACATTCCTGCCCTCACTGGGTCGTAGGAAAATGGTTTTTAAAAATTTCAATGGCCAGGAAAATTTGTATCATTACAGTAAAGTCGGCAGCTGGTATCTTTAGGGGCACATGCCCAGTAAATATTATTAAAAATTTTTTCATTTTTGTAAATTTTTATAATGCCTGCTTTATCAGAGTGCTTTTTTTTTTTTATTTTTTACTTGTTTTTATTTTTATTTCTTTTTTAAAAATCAAACTGGAAAAGTTTAACGAAGAATGAAGTTCCTTTTGGAGCTTTTCTGCTCTGTCAGGGTCCACTTCCCCAAAACAGCAAAAATTTAAACCAATAAATTTGTATACAAAATGCAACTCTTTTTGAATAAAGACTTTTAAAAAAATACAGTGGGAGTGCTATCATCATGTCCCTCTTCTTCATCCCCCCTTACTGTTTTTCATACTGCTGTCATCATTGTCATGTTGTCTTCACCTTTTACTCTGCTGCAACCCGTCATCGTGGCCCTCACCTTCATCTGCGTAACACCTTTCTCTGTCCATCACCCTCACTCTGCTGCCGGGCCATTTACTCTGCTTTCATCACCATCAATCGCTGTTTTACAGTCATGTCTCACTTCACTCAACGTAAACCCCCCTCTTTTCTATCTTTCTTACTTTGCTGTCTCACCCTTCTCTTTCACTGTCCACTCTTTATCTAATTCCTTGTCATCAAACGTACATGTTCCCCACTCTCGATCATCTCTTCGTTGCCCTTGTAGGAAAAGCCTGCATTGGGAGATGACCTCTGAACGATGGGGGGCCTTTTTAATTCAGTTTTACCTCCAGTTAATTGGCTGTCAATTCTTTACTAATTACGATTCAATCGAAAATTTTTTTAAATTTTCGGGATTTGTTTTTACAAGTATCATCCTTTTCCCCTTTAGTTATATTCCTTACTATTTTTATTTCTTTATCAGTTATTTTTTAACAAATCAATAGTTACTTTCCACCGTTCATTATTTTTTACCCCTACTTATATAAGGTACATTATCATTCCCCATTAAATTTCCTTGACCGTTTTTTTCCTTCATTTTTGGGAGTTGTCCCCTTTGTCGGAACTTAACTTCAACCTGTAGTTAAAACCTTCCACCAGTAGTTATTTTCTACAATTGTTATTTTCCCGGGGAATATTCTATATCTTTAGTTATTCTTTTCAAAGTTTTTTTCCCCTTTGTTTCCCAAACAAGCAATATTTTTATCGTTTGACATTTACGAGTATTATCTTTATATCAGTAACTAGCCTTCCACACATAGCTATCATATGACACCAAAATCACTTTTCATTCTCCAGTTGTAATCCCTTCCATTTCAGAAAAACTATCGTTACATCCTGTAGTTTATCTTCCACCAGTAACTATCTTTCATTAGAAGTTATCTTTATACCATTCGTTATCCTTCCATCTCTTGCATCCTTCCACCACTAGTTATTCTGACACTACCACAAATAAACCCGCATTAAGGAAGAGAGGAGCTTATGAGACGTTTCGGTCCGACTTGGAACATTCAGACCGAAACATCGTCGTAAGATCCTCTACATATGTGCGGTTATTTATGTATTCTTCAGTCACGGAACTGTGACTTTGTGGTATTTGACGCCAGTTATTATCCTTCCAAATGGTATCCTATAACAGTTCTATCCAACTTAATTTCAAGTGTTATTAACACAGTCTCCTGTGTGGCATGGTATCATCACCCATACCATTCTGCTCCACACACATGACTGTGTGGGCCCATCTGGTATCATCAACTACATACTGGCCACCACCTGACTGTGTGGCATCTGGTATCATCACCCCCTTTTTACTAACTGGCCACCAACGGACTGTGTGGCATCTTGTATCACCAAACCTACCGACTTGGTCACCACCTGACTGGTGTGGATCCTGTCATATCTCAACCCATAATAATGCGCCACCACCACCTGACTGATGGAGATCTGGTCATTATCACCTACATACTGGCCACCACCACCACCCCTCCCTGCTCTTGACTGTGGCACCTGGTTTCATAACCCTACATAATGGCCACCAACGGACTGTGTGGCATCTGGTATCATCGCCCTAATACTGGCCACCACCTGACTGTGTGGCATCTGTATCATCAACCTACCTACTGGCCACCACCTGACTGAGTGGCACCTGGTATCATCAACCTACCTACTGGCCACACCTGCACTGTGTAGGCACCTGGTTCATCACCCTACCTACTGGCCACCACTGACTGTGTGGACCTGGTATCATCTACTACCTATGGCCACCACATGATCTGTGTGAAATCTGGATATCATCACCCTAAATACTGGCCACCCACCTGACTGTATCGGCATCTGGTATCATCACCCTACCTATGGCCACCACATGACTGGTGGCACCTGGTATCTTCAACCTACCTACTGGTCACCACATGACTGTGTGGCATCTGGTATCATCCACCCTACTCCTACTGGCCACCACCTTGGAATGTGTGGCATCTGGTATCATCACCCTACCTACTGGCACCACCTGACTGTGTGCATTGGTTCATAAACCTACTACTGCCACCACCTGAGGTTGTGGCCACCTGTTCATCACCCTACCTACTGGCCACCAACCTGACTGTGTGGCATTGGTATCATCACCACTTCCTACGGCCACCACATCGGACTGTGTGGCACATCTGGTATCATCAACCTACCTATGGCCACCACTGACTGTGTGGCACCTGGTATCTTCACCTACCTACCACCTGGCCACCACCTGATACTTGTGGCATCTGGTATCATCACCTACTACTCGGCCACCACCTGACTGTGTGGAACCTGGTAACAAGTCAACCTACCTATGGTCACCACTGACTGTGTGGCATATGGTATCATCACCCTAACCTACTGGCCACCACCTGGACTGTGTGGCATCTGTATCATCACCCTGCCTACTGGCACCACCTGGACTGTGTGGCATATGGTATCATCAACCCTACCTATGGCCACACCCTGACTGTGTGGAACATGGTATCATCAACCTACCTACTGTCACCACTGACTGGTGGCATCTGGTATCATCACACTACCTAATGGCCACCACCTGTCTGTGTGGATCTGTATCTATCAACCTACCTACTGGCCACCACACTGGCAACTGTGGTCGGCATCTGGTATCATCACCCTACCTACTGGCCACCACCTCAGCACTGTGTGGCATCTGGTTTAATCACCCTACCTACTGGCCCACCACCTGGCTGGTGGCATTGGTATCATCACCTACCTACTGGCCCATCCCACCTGCTGAGTGGCATCTGGTTATCATACCCCCCCCTTAACCTACATGGCCCCACCTAGACTGTGTGGCATCTGTTATCATACCCTACCTACTGGTCACCACCTGAACTGTGTGGCATCTGGTTTCATCACCCTACTACTGGCCACCCCTGACTGTGTGGAATCTGGGTTTATCCCACCCTACCTACTGGCCACCACATGACTGTGTTGGATATGGTATCACCACTACCTACTGGCCACCATGACTGTGGCACCTGGTATCTCCAACCTACCTACTGGCCACCACCTGACTGTATGGCATCTGGTATCATCATCCTACATACTGGCCACCACCTGAGTGTGTGGCATTGTATCATCACCCTACCTACTGACCACCACATGACTGGTGGCATTCTGGTATCATCACCCTACTACTGGTCACCCACCGTCCTGTGTGGCATATGGTATCATCACCCTACCTACTGGTCAACACCTGTCTGTGTGGATCTGGTATCATCAAACCTACCTTAATGGTCACCACATGACTGTGTGGCATATGGTATTCCATCCACCCTACCTATGGTCACCAACCTGACTGTGTGGCATATGGTATCATCACCCTACTCTGGTCACCACCTGTTCTGTGTGCATATGGTATCATCAACCACCTCACTGCGTCAACCACGACTGTGTGGCATCTGCGTATCAGTCAACCCTACCTACTGGTCACCACTGTCTGTGTGGCATCTGGTATCATCAAACCTACTACTGGTCACCACCTGACTCGTTGTGGCATCTGGTATCATCACACACCATATGGTCACCACCTGTCTGTGTGGCATCTAGGTATCATCAACCTACCTACTGGTCACACCTGACTGTGTGGCATTGGTATCATCACCATACCCTATGGTTACCACCTGGTCTGTGTGGCTTCTGGTATCATCATCCTACCTACTGGTCACACAACATGAACTGTGTGGTCATCTGTATCATAACCATACCTCACTGGTCACCACCTGACTGTGTGGCATCTGGTATCATCACCCTACCTACCTGGTAACACTGTCTGTGTGGCATCTGGTATCATTCAACCTACTACTGGTCACCACCTTGACTGTGTGGCATCTGGTTTCATCAAACCTACTACGCGTCACCACTTGTCTGTGTGGGATATATATGGCGGGCTTTAAAAAAACGTTCCTTAACCAGGATATTTGCTCCTGGCGATGAAGTCGGCAGTGGTCTGTGGTCATAGTCACTATGTCGAGCTTAAGTGTGTGACATCCTTTTTGTTAAAAATTACTACTAATGACTGCATTGACCCCGAATGCGTTTTTGTTCTAAAATAGTACTTAATATATTTTCGAAGAAACATAAAGGTAAAGAGTGGAATTGTTCGAGGGCGACAGAATTGAACTTCAGTGTGCAGCTGTTGTTACTACTGTCAGGGTTCAGACTCTCAGCAACGCAAAGTTTCTCCTATCAGCAACTGCATACGATTGGAGAGAGAAAGAGAGGAGAGAGAGATGAGATGAGAGTAGAGAGTGAGAGAGAGAGAGAGAGAGAGAAGACGAGAGAAAAGAGAGAGGAGAGATGACGAGAGAGAAGAGAGACGAGAAGACTGAGGAGTATGAGAGAGAAGAGAGGAGACGAGACGAGAAGAGCAGATGGAGAGAGAGAGAGAGAGATGTGAGGAGAGTGAGAGAGAGAGTGAAGAGACCAAGTAGAAGCCTTCACTGGACACACATCACCTTTATTCTACAACAGAACACATCCTTCCGGGCTACATGTGACGAAGCCTACTGATCAGCCTTGGTTTTGGCTTTCGTTGTAGAGAGGCTGCTACTTTGCTAAGTACAAAGCATGCGAAGGTTATAAGAGATGTCCTACCACCTATAACAGGAACTTGCCACAGGTAAGCCTGTAGGCATATGGGCGATGTTCAAAAGTGGCTATTGGCTAAAAAAATGGGAGGTGAAACACAATAAGAAAGCTAGCAATCAGTAGTGTAGGCTCCAAAACCTGGTAGTCAACTGGCAAGAACAGAAAAGATTGTCTTGACTGAAATGAACTCATTCCACTCTAAACCGACAGGATGGACCACCTCTATAGTAGTCAAAAGAAAGCAGGTACTCTTTGCCGTGAACATTTGCTACAAATTGCTTCGTTCCGGCTCCCAGCAAGGGATCCTACTTGGATAGCTGGCAAGGAAACTGTGTCAAAAATGTCAGTGGATGACAAATAAGCAGCGAGGAGATGCAATTCCCTCTTTAATCGTTTGACCAAGAAAAGGTTGTGGGCTCTGCAAGTTGAGCCACCCAAGATTTTGAGAAGATGTGCAAACCAGCTAGCAGCGCCTCTTAACTCGCATTCTTTCAGCACTGCCTAGTACAGTGTAAATGGGGCCTCTGTGGAAAAAAGGCAAATTGTAGTCCTGTTCACATAAGAACAGCAGAGCCAACGAAATCAGCAACTACAGACCAGAGTCATCTGTCAATCACTGGCAAGATCTTGAGACAATAAATCTCATCGACAAATGACAGTGTTTATTGATACCACTCACAATACTACTTTGTGATCGTCATATGGATTAGAAAGGTTACTCTGCTGCTGATCGGTGTAAACCTCTCCACTAAATGGCACAAATCAATGGATGAATCCAAAGTCAGCTGTTTGGTAGCATTGGACATTGTGATGCTTTCGACTGGGTGTGGCACAAGCGGCCTCTTGGCAAACTGAAAGCTCTGGGGATTTAAGGATCTTACGTTATTGTTCCTCAGTGATTACTACATGTAAATGTCTTAGTGTAGTTTCTATGGCAAACCAGAATCAGAAAGACATCTATTAGGGCGAGTGTCACAAGGAAGCGTTTTGGGACCATTGTTATGGAATGTCTAAATCAGTGGACCTTCTTTCATTTCATCCCAGAATCCCATGCATATGCAGACGAAATGCACTCTGACATACTTATCCAAGGGAAGAAAATGCCAGTGCCCTTAAGTTTACATCAAAACACCAGCTACGAGGTATATAGCTTGGGGAAACCGATGGCAAGTAACATTTGCACGTGAGAAAAAGCTAATGATGGTCCTATAGCAGTAAGTATGAATGGGAAAGTGTTCGTTACTTGGGGTGAAAATTTCACTCCAAAAAGACCATGACAGAACTCGTTTGTAAATCTTGCAAACAAGGCAGAAGGAAGCTTTCAGCACTTCGCAGATCTCGCATTATGCTTGACAGCAGGGTTGCAAAGATTCCTGTTTGAGGCGCACAGGTACGCTCATCCTTGGAGTAGTGCTCTTCTTTCTTGTTTGCCTGCCACCCCCCTCTCATAATGCGACTGCTTGACAGAGTAAGAGAACAGAACAGAGTCTCATCTCTCGCCTGGACCCCATCTGCGATAGATCTGTAATTCAGCAGTAGCCTTCAACAAGGAGGATGTGGGTGGCCTTATGTATGTACAAGCCAACACTGTCAACGTACCACACCTGGTTCCACTTGAGGACGCGAGAAGGCAGCCTTCTATACCACAAGACGGGCAGCAGAAAGCGGCACTTCACTCTGGCTGTACCCTTCCCCCGAACATCACTTCATCTGAGATCATTTATCCCAACGGATGACTCGAAATTGGAACACATTCGTACAACATTATGATGTCAAAAGATAAAAGTCAGTTGATCAAATGAAAATGCTGGCTACAGATTGCTCCAACTTTCATCCTGGTTTCCTACTTGTATTTTTTCATAACCAAAATTATTTCAAATGAGCTGATGTACGGTAACAGTTTTAGCTTGTTCAAGTAATCACAAGTAATGCACATCACAAAGTAGTCACAAGTTTAATGCGCCTTAACATGTCATGTTTAATGCACTTAACTACTACTCACATGTAATTGCACATTTACATCACAAGTAATGCACTTACTCACATGTTACTGACTTAACATGGACAAGTAACTGCGCTTAACAGAAAAGTAATGCACTGATTAAAATGAGAAAGAAAAATGCACTTTAACATCACATGTAATGCACTTAACATCACAAGTAATGCATTAACATCACAGTAATTCACTTAACATCACATTAATGCACCTCACAGTCGCCATGGGTTAGAGTTGACTGGCGGTTAGCAAGCACAATGGAAAGTTGACTGGTTATCTAGCACACGGGAAAGTTGATTGGGTTATCTACCACACTGGGAAAGTTTATTGGGATTATCCAGGCACAATAGGAGAGATGCTTGGTTATCTAGCACACTGGGGACAATTGAATGGGTTACCAAGCACACTGGGAGACTTGACTGGGTTACCTAGCACACTGGAGAGATGGCTGGGTTATATACCACACTGGGAGAGTTGGCTGGGTTATCTACCACACTGAGCAAAGTTGACTGTGGTTTCTGGCACAACTGGGAGAGTTGACTTGGTTACATAGACACTGGGGAGAGTTGACTGGATGTGTTTACGAATACAGTGGCAGAGTTGGACTTGTTATTTAAGCACACCGGAGAGTGGGTTGGGTTACCTGCTCACTAGGAGAGTGACTGGGTTACCTAGCACACCTGGGAAGAAATTGGATGGGTTACCTAGCACAATGGGACAATTGACCTGCGTTTTCAAGCCACTGGCGACGACTTTGACTGGGATTACCTGAGCGTACTGGAGAGTTACGGGTGTCTATCACATGGGAGTGTTGACCTGGATTACCGAATACAGTGGCAGAGTTGACTGGAGTTTATATAGCACACGGAAGAGTTGCTGCGTTACCTAGCCACACTAGGCGAATGATGAGTTACCTAGTACACTGGGAGAGTTGATGGGTTATCTACCACGCTGGTGAAAGTTGACTAGGATATTTAGCACACTGGGAGAGTTGAATGGGTTATCTACCACACTGAGAAGGTTGATTCTGGTTATCTAGCACACTTGAGATGTTGAATGGGTTATCTTTCACACTGGAGCAAAGACCTGTGTTATCTAGCACACTGGGCGAGTTGGCTGGGTTATCTACCACACTGGGAGAGTTGGCTGGGTTATCTACCACGCTGGGAGAGTTGGCTGGGTTATCTACCACAGTGAGAAAGTTGACTGGGTTACCTAGCACACCGGGAGAGATGACTGGGTTACCTAACAAACTGGGAGAGTTGAGTGGATTACCTTGCAAACTGGGAGAGTAGACTGGGTTATCTAACACACTGAGAGAGTTGACTTGGTTACCTAGCACACTGGGAGAGTTGACTGGGTTGTCTAGCACATTGGGACAATTGACTGTGTTATCTAGCACACTGGGAGATTTGACTGGATTACCGAGCATACTGGGAGAGCTACTGGGTTGTCTATCACAATGGAAGAGTTGACTGGATTACCGAATACAGTGGCAGAGTTGACTGGGTTATCTAGCACACCGGAAGAGTTGGCTGGGTTACCTAGCACACTAGGAGAATTGACTGGGTTACCTAGCACACTGGGAGAATTGACTTGGTTAGCTAGCACACTGTGAGAATTGACTGGGTTACCTAGCACACTGGGAGAGTTGACTAGATTACCGAACACAGTGGCAGAGTTGACTGGGTTATCTAGCACACTGGGAGAGTTGGCTGGGTTACCTAGAACACTGGGAGAGTTGGCTGGGTTATTTAGCACAATGGGAGAGTTGATTGGGGTACCTAGCAAACTGGGAGAGTTGACTGGGTTACCTAGCAAACTGGGAGAGTTGACTGGATTACCTAGCAAACTTGGAGAGTTGACTGGGTTATGTAGCACACCGGGATAGTTGACTGGGTTATGTAGCGCACTGGGAGAGTTGACTAGGTTATCTAGCACACTGGGAGAGTTGACTGGATTACCCAGCAAACTGAGAGAGTTGACTGGGTTGTGTAGCACACCGGGATAGTTGACTGGGTTATCTGCAGACAGGCAGAGTTGACTGGGTTATCTAGCATACTGGGAGAGTTGACTAGGTTACCTAGCACGCTGGGAGAGTTGACTGAGCTATCTAGCAAACTGGGAGAGTTGACTGGGTTACCCAGCAAACTGGGAGATTTGACTGGGTTGTATAGCACACTGGGAGAGTTGACTGGGTTATCTAGCAGACTTGGAGAGTTGACTGGGTTATCTAGCATACTGGGAGAGTTGAGTGGGTTACCTAGCACACTGGGAGAGTTGGCTGGGTTGTATAGCACCCTGGGAGAGTTGACTGGGTTATCTAGCACACTGGGAGAGTTGACTGGGTTACGTAGCGAACTGGGAGAGTTGATTTTGTTACCTATTGCACTGGGAGAGTTGACTGGGTTATCTAGCGCACTGGGAGAGTTGACTGGGTTGTCTAGCACACTGGTGCAATTGTGTGTGTTATCTAGCACACTTGGAGATTTGACTGGATTACCGAGCATACTGGGAGAGTTACTGGGTAGTCTATCACACTGGGAGAGTTGACTGGGTTACATAGCACACTGGTAGAGTTGACTGGGTTATCTAGCGCACTGGGAGAGTTGACTTGGTTATCTAGCGCACTGGGAGATTTGACTGGATTACCGAGCATACTGTGAGAGTTACTGGGTTGTCTATCACACTGTGAGAGTTGACTGGGTTACCTAGCACACTGGGAGAATTGACTGAGATATCTAGCAAACTGGGAGAGATGACTGGGTTACAAGGTGAGAGTTCCAAACTGAAGCTGCATAGTCCAATATAGGCCTGATATATGCGGCATAGAGGGTCAGGAACTACTCCTTACTGAGATCTAGGAATGCTGTTCTTAAGTTCTCTAGTCGCTCATATGCTGCAGCAGTTATTTGCTTGGTGTGCGCCTTAGGAGATGTGATCGGTATTAAATAAACACCAAGATCCTTTTCCTTGAGTGAGGTTTGTAGTCTTTGGTCCCCCTTATTCATTATACCATCAGCGTTGGTGTATCATACCTTCAATTTCCTCTCCAACTCTGTATTCTGGGGGGTTTGTGAGTTGGGGGGGGGGGTCCTGGCAGGGAGCCGTGTGTGTGTGTGTGTGTGTGTGTGTGTGTGTGTGTGTGTGTGTGTGTGTGTGTGTGTGTGTGTGTGTGTGTGTGTGTGTGTGTGTGTGTGTGTGTGTGTGTGTGTTTGTGTGTGTGTGTGCTTACTCACCTAATTGTCCTCACCTAAATTAGGTTGCAGGGGATTAATCTCTTCTCCTGGCTCCACCTCCCTGCAAACCGCTAATGGTTTCAACGCGCTCCTGGCTACGTGAACTCTTATCATACCTTTAAGGTCGTAATTCGATTTTCTTTTTACCACTTTCCTGTCTAAGTCGTTCTACTTCCTGACCACTCTAAGGTTAAAGAAGAATTTCCTGATATCCCTGTTACTTATATGTGCTTGTAACTTTCAGCTGTGACCTTGTGTACCTGACATCTGCCTCTCAAACTGACTCTCCCTGTCCATAATGTCAGTTCCTCTTCTACACGTCTAAATCATATTTTCGTCCATTTGTTCTCTAGTGTTCTCAAGTTTTTACTCTTCAAAACCTGTCCTCGTAGTTCATACCCCACACTTCTGGGACTAGCTTTATTGCAAACCTTTGCATTTTTCCAGCTTAATGCTTTTAACAGATCTGGGTTTTGTACTAGCACCGAATACTCCAAGTTCGCTTTGGCAAAATTAGCGTGTTGTAAGGTCCTGAATGCTTGCTTGTTGAAAGCTCCGAACACATTCTTTAATTTACCAGCCTCGCGTTTCCTGCAACGGTTTTTGTGGGTTGATGTGTATCTCGGGCAAAATGCTCGTACCTACGTATGCTCTCCCTCATAACCTTCACTTTCAGAAGGTTTGTATCATTTATTCCCTAGCTTTTATACTGATTTGGGACCTATCTTTCCTTCTTGTGTATGTGTGTGTGTGTGTTGTGTGTGTGTGTTGTGTGTGTGTGTGTGTTGTGTGTGTGTGTGTGTGTTGTGTGTGTGTGTGTGTGTGTGTGTGTGTGTGTGTATGTGTGTGTGTGTGTGTGTTTTGTGTGTGTGGTGTGTGTGTGTGTGTAGAAGAGTGCTGTCTGCGGATCTGAGTACATACAGTAAAAGCGTGTGTGCTCTGTGTTTACCCCTACTTCTGCTATGAATCTTCCTTTGTGTCTATGATTGCATTTATGTCTATGATTGTTTTTACACATGTTGTTTTACTGTCTCGTATGCTTTTGAAGTTGTGAAACACCTATGGATACATTTTACACACTGCTTTGTAGCAAGAAAAACATTCACCAAAACGTTACTCTATTGTCGGGGTCGCAGCCAGTCAGCCTAATTTGTTACCCTCGTTCACAAAGGAATGATAGAGTGATCACTCCAGGCAGCTAAAGGCCACTCACTAAAAAAAAGATGACAGCAAACCTATTGCACTACATTAAGTGAGCATAATACGCGGGGGGGAAGTACATTTCAGAAGCTTAGATTCCTACACTCATTCCTCAGAACTAAAAATTATGATGGCATTCATTGTAGATGACGCCTACACTGTATTATCCCTCTTCTCAAACTTTTTGACAAGCAATATTAACTTTCACTCTGCATGTTATTCCCAAATTATTTCATAAATTTTGATATTACTCTTGTCCACTTTGATTAACTGGTATAAAGCAGTTACTCCAGACAACACCAATACCGCCAGTCTCGCCCACACCAACTACTGCTACATTCGAAAAAACTCTTGACGTCACCTCATTCCACTGCCTTTGGTTCCCTCGTCTTACGTTTGTGTGATGACTTTTAAAACGTTGTCACGCGCTATTACTGCCGAATCGCTCTAGCACCGTCCTAGTGACACGAAAAGTTCGGACAACGCTTTAAGCTGTGGTGCCAAAGCATCACGATATAAGTGTGTCACAGTGTGCTTGAAACTGCAGGAGCAGAGCTATGCTCGTCGTTTCCCTTCAATAATCTGTTCCTTATATACATATATGTATTTTTTTTTTAATTTTCACAGGAAAAATTTTGCTTTCCGCTTTTTGCACAATTTGCAGCGGTTATCCTTGTTGCAGCTACTAGGAAATCTTCTTTATCAAATCTTTACAAGACCTTGTAAATTGGTATCATGTTTCCTCTCGACCTCTTATCAACCAACATGGGAAACTTTAATGTTTTAATTCGTTCATCATAGTTCATACTGCTCAAATCTGACAGCCATTATGTAATCCTTCTTTAAACGTTTTTTTTTTAACTTATTTGTTGTATTTCTAAGGTGTGCTGAACAGAAAATTCGCTGCATTTTAAACAATTTTGGTTAATATAAATTATGTTCAACTTTAACATTTTGCTCTCCATATATTTGAAAACCATTGCATAGTTTGACAGTGTGGAATAATGCAACACGGAATTAACTCCCAAACTCCCCTTTCTCTATCTCATACTTTCTGCATTTTGCCTTTCAGGCTATATTCTTCTGGTGGCGTCCTTTCACTTTCTGCCATTTCTATTACATGGAATTTATCAACATCAAATTCCACGTGTTCAAAATATCCAGATCCCGTTGTAAGGATTTACATTGATTTGTCATCATTAAAACTTACATTTTTGTTTGCCTCTGGAAACATATTTGTTCATTTCTTATTCCTTCTGGGGAAATCATTTAAATATATTAGAATCACTATTAGTCATTTTTCCTTTTATAACTGTATGCATTTTCCTCTTAAAGGAGGGTGGAATTTTTTTAGGGTGATAAAAAAGGAAAATTTATAAATATTTGGAAAAAATGTTTTCCTATCGCAAAATAGTGCATAATTCTGACAGCACGTTTATGTAATTAGCTTGTTTCTATGATATTTCTAAATATGTGTTTTTCCCAAAATGTATTTTTTTTTTTTTTGTTCTTTCTGTCATCAAAAAGACATGATGGCAATTCGTGTTTTTTATCCCTAAAAAATTACGATTTTTAGGATTTTTTTCATTCTAAATACACTACATGTAACTTCTCTGGGACTCCCTTCAAATTCAGGAAGAGATAAGAACTCAGTCACCTGAGGGCTGTCAACAAGTACTGAGGCGAGCAACTTACTGAAATGTGGCGCGCCATGACCGTAAGTTTTTACAGAAAAACAATGTATGTATAACTCAGGAATTTAAAATATTGACAATATTTTCTATTATTAGAAAAAAGTGTTAATAGGAGTGTAACGATTTTTTGCACATATTATTGAGTTTAAAGATGGTTCTACTAGCATGTAAAGGCGATTTGCGATATTTTTTTTACGCTTTGTTTTTAGTGATTTTTTTTCTCTCCCCCTCCAAAAAAAAAAAAAAAATCTTAAAAAATAATAAAATTTCAACATTTTTTATTATGCAATCTATTGACATTTTGCTCAAAACGGGGTTAGTACCTTGATTATTAGACCTTTTCTTTCATTGATGCCAACTTGATCAATATTTCATCTTACCAATATTGTAGAAAAAGGAAGTGTTTTATGCCTATAGAATAGGGCACTATTTATTTTTTTCTGTCTTTTAAGGGGAAAAAGTCACTACAGTGTGTTGGTTTCAAATGCTGCTTTAAATCACTGTAAAAACAAATAATTGAAATTGGACCAAAATTATCAAAAAAATGATTTTTGCTAGCACTCTCCCAAAAGTCTTCATCCATTGTGATTATTTATCTTTAACTCCATCAATATTTTTAGTTTCCAATAATTATTTCATGGGGAACCCTATCAAAACTTTCTAAATGTCAGGGTAAATGCAATCTGCCATCCATTTCTTTCTTGCACAACTTTGTAATTCTCTCATAATAACTTAGCAAATTTTGGTAAACATGAAAGTGCAGACGCTCAATCAACTTGTTTACCTTTTAGGAAGCTATAATTCTCTGTGTGAATGTGATAGTATTATACTCTCGTGTTTTCTTTCAATAAATTTACAACAACAACAACTATCAATCTATCAATGAAACCAGTCTATACTTTATAGGGTGTTCCATGTCACTTTTTGAAAGCATAAACAAGATACGTGCTGTTTTCTATGCTTCTATATTGGGAAACCTATTCCACGAAACGTTTCATAGTTTATAAGCTTTACGAGCCCTTAACACACAGTTAGCAACTGTACATAATAATAATTATTTACCTTTCTAGGAAGGTAGTAACTAACCATTGATAATATTAAGACAGTTTTAGATCCTAAAATAGGTAGGATTAGATTTAATGTACTATTAGTTAGAGAGCTAGCTATTCAAATTCGAATAAAATCAGTTAACAAACGCTAACTCGTCAGTTACATCTCAGAGGACATCGAGAGAAGGCGTGACTTAAGATTAGCCAGAAAACATGAATTTACTCATTTGGACTGGGGAACGACAAGACTAAAGAAGCTTCTTCAGGTACCTAGGGTACTTTTATCCAGGCCAGCCCAGCAAACTAGACTTTCGTTCCTGTCAGCATAATTGGCCAATCTTTCTGCAGAAACGCGGGTTGAGTATGTTCGTGGGGTGATCTAGGTGGATGAGCACCGGAAGTCCATCATGAATGAGGTACTGAGAGTTAAGGAAGCGTAATACTTCGTCATTTCAAGTGAGCTGACATTGCTTTTCTACAGTTAGGAATGTCACTTCACAGTTATGTGGATTTTTTTTTGCATGAGACACTGGTGTGCCTGAGATATTAACTCGGGTAGTCTGTGTCAACAGCTTTTGCTAAATCTGCAGCGCACTAGAAAACAGTTCGCACAAAAATGCACATATGTTGATTGCTGAATTGAACTGCTAAAAAGTGGATAACATGACTTATCCGCACATTTTTGAGACTCAAGGTACTATCCAGTCAGGTGTTAGTTTTTTCTATTAGAACTATTAAAAATTTCTTTACTTTCTCTTCATATTTCACTATTCTGTAATTCAGCTGTCTCTATATTTTTATATATGTATATTTACATACGTGCATATGTGCATCGATATGAGTAAGTTTGGAGTATTTACATATTTGTAGTTCCAGGAACTGAACACCATTGTTGCTACCTCTCCAGTATTTAGTTTGATATGTACATATGTATATAAAATTTAAGGTTATAATAAATTCTACCTATTAATGATCTGCATTCGAGGAATCTTCTACAATATTTAATAAGAAATACTTTAATTACACTCTTGCCACGACTTTTATAAATTTACGAATTTTGATTAACTGTTAATGATTCAGAGAAAGCTCTATTTATCTACTGTGCGTATTTATCTAATGCGCGTATATTTTTTACTTCTCGTGTCAACCAGAGAAACGTATATTTACTATATACAGTCTTTCTTAGGCTTCATGTATTTTAAGTAGTATTTTCACCAACTGGTGAAAATACTACCGGGTATTTTCACCAACTGGAAAATACTCGGACCAGGACAACACCGGGGGACCAAAGTCAGTCAGCCAGGTTGTACGAAATATGGCTGTGGTTCAGGTTCAGGGAGAGTGTCAGCACTCAGTTCCAGGGAGAATGTCAGCACTCAGTTCCAGGGAGAGTGTCAGCACTCAGTTCCAGGGAGAGTGTCAGCACTCAGTTCCAGGGAGAGTGTCAGCACTCAGTTCCAGGGAGAGTGTCAGCACTCAGTTCCAGGGAGAATGTCAGCTCTCAGTTCCAGGAAGAGTGTCAGCACTCAGTACCAGGGAGAGTGTCAGCACTCAGTACCAGGGAGAGTGTCAGCACTCAGTTCCAGGGAGAGTGTCAGCACTCAGTTCCAGGGAGAGTGTCAACACTCAGCTCCAGGGAGAGTGTCAGCACTCAGCTCCAGGGAGAGTGCCAGCACTCAGTTCCAGGGAGAGTGTCAGCACTCAGGTTCAGGGAGAGTGTCAGCACTCAGTTCCAGGGAGAGTGTCAGCACTCAGTTCCAGGGAGAGTTTCAGCACTCAGTTCCAGGGAGAGTGTCAACACTCAGTTCCAGGGAGAGTGCCAGCACTCAGTTACAGGGAGAGTGTCAGCACTCAGTTCCAGGGAGTGTCAGCACTCAGTTCCAGGGAGTGTTTCAGCACTCAGTTCCAGGGAGAGTGTCAGCACTCAGCTCCAGGGAGAGTGTCAGCACTCAGCTCCAGGGAGAGTGTCAGCACTCAGCTCCAGGGAGAGTGTCAGCACTCAGTTCCAGGGAGAGTGTCAGCACTCAGCTCCAGGGAGAGCGTCAGCACTCAGGTTCAGGGAGAGTGTCAGCACTCAGTTCCAGGAAGAGTGTCAGCACTCAGGTTCAGGGAGAGTGTCAGCACTCAGTTCCAGGGAGAGTGTCAGCACTCAGGTTCAGGGAGAGTGTCAGCACTCAGTTCCAGGGAGAGTGTCAGCACTCAGTTCCAGGGAGAGTGTCAGCACTCAGTTCCAGGGAGAGTGTCAGCACTCAGCTCCAGGGAGAGTCTCAGCACTCAGTTCCAGGGAGAGTGTCAGCACTCAGGTTCAGGGAGAGTGTCAGCACTCAGTTCCAGGAGAGTGTCAGCACTCAGTTCCAGGGAGAGTGTCAGCACTCAGTTCCAGGGAGAGTGTCAGCACTCAGTTCCAGGGAGAGTGTCAGCACTCAGTACCAGGGAGAGTGTCAGCACTCAGTTCCAGGGAGAGTGTCAGCCTTCAGTTCCAGGGAGAGTGTCAGCACTCAGCTCCAGGGAGAGTGTCAGCACTCAGTTCCAGGGAGAGTGTCAGCACTCAGTTCCAGGGAGAGTGTCAGCACTCAGTGCCAGGGAGAGTGTCGGCACTCAGTTCCAGGGAGAGTGTCAGCACTCAGTTCCAGGGAGAGTATCAGCACTCAGTTCCAGGGAGAGTGCCAGCACTCAGTTCCAGGGAGAGTGTCAGCACTCAGTTCCAGGGAGAGTGTCAGCACTCAGTTCCAGGGAGTGTGTCAGCACTCAGTTCCAAGAAGAGTGTCAGCACTCAGCTCCAGGGAGAGTGTTTGCACTCAGCTCCAGGGAGAGTGTCAGCACTCAGCTGCAGGGAGAGTGTCAGCACTCAGTTCCAGGGAGAGTGTCAGCACTCAGCTCCAGGGGAAGTGTTATTACTCATTTTAAGGGAGAGTGTCAGTACTCAGGGACAGAGAGTGTCAGCACTCAGAACCAGGGAGAGTGTCAGCAATCAGTTGCAGGGAAAGTGTTAGTGTTCAGTTTAAGGGAGAGTCAGTACTCAGTTCCAGGGGAAAATGGTAGTACTTAGTTTAAGGGAGAGTGTCAGCACTCAGGTTCAGGGAGAGTGTCAGCACTCAGTTCCAGGGAGAGTGTCAGCACTCAGTTCCAGGGAGAGTGTCAGCACTCAGTTCCAGGGAGAGTGTCAGCACTCAGGTTCAGGGAGAGTGTCAGCACTCAGTTCCAGGGATAGTGTCAGCACTCAGTTCCAGGGAGAGTGTCAGCACTCAGTTCCAGGGAGAGTGTCAGCACTCAGTTCCAGGGAGAGTGTCAGCACTCAGGTTCAGGGAGAGTGTCAGCACTCAGTTCCAGGGAGAGTGTCAGCACTCAGGTTCAGGGAGAGTGTCAGCACTCAGTTCCAGGGAGAGTGTCAGCACTCAGTTCCAGGGAGAGTGTCAGCACTCAGTTCCAGGGAGAGTGTCAGCACTTGGGTTCAGGGAGAGTGTCAGCACTCAGTTCCAGGGAGAGTGTCAGCACTCAGTACCAGGGAGAGTGTCAGCACTCAGTTCCAGGGAGAGTGTCAGCACTCAGTTCCAGGGAGAGTTTCAGCACTCAGTTCCAGGGAGAGTGTCAACACTCAGTTCCAGGGAGAGTGCCAGCACTCAGTTCCAGGGAGAGTGTCAGCACTCAGTTCCAGGGAGTGTTTCAACACTCAGTTCCAGGGAGAGTGTCAGCACTCAGCTCCAGGGAGAGTGTCAGCACTCAGCTCCAGGGAGAGTGTCAGCACTCAGCTCCAGGGAGAGTGTCAGCACTCAGTTCCAGGGAGAGTGTCAGCACTCAGCTCCAGGTAAAGCATCAACACTCAGCTCCAGGGGAAGTGTTATTACTCAGTTTAAGGGAGAGTGTCAGTACTCAGGGACAGGGAGTGTCAGCACTCAGAACCAGGGAGAGTGTCAGCGCTCAGCTCCAGGGAGAGAGTCGCTTTTCTATTCTAAATAGTGAATACTTTTAATACTTGTCCAGCTTTGTGAACTCAAGTTTATTCTGGGATTATATGAACTTTTTTTATTATTGTGTGTGACTACACAGTGATTTATGTGGTGTGTGTTTGACTGTATGGTATCTACACACACATGAACTGTGTGAACTATGTGGTGTGTGTTAGACTGTATGGTATCTACACACATATGAACTGTGTGAACTATGTGGTGTGTGTTTGACTGTATGGTATCTACACACACATGAACTGTGTGAACTATGTGGTGTGTGTTTGACTGTATGGTATCTACACACACATGAACTGTGTGGACTATGTGGTGTGTGTTTGACTGGATGGTATCTACACACACATGAACTGTGTGAACTATGTGGTGTGTGTTAGACTGTATGGTATCTACACACATATGAACTGTGTGAACTATGTGGTGTGTGTTTGACTGTATGGTATCTACACACACATGAACTGTGTGAACTATGTGGTGTGTGTTTGACTGTATGGTATCTACACACACATGAACTGTGTGGACTATGTGGTGTGTGTTTGACTGGATGGTATCTACACACACATGAACTGTGTGGACTATGTGGTGTGTGTTTGACTGGATGGTATCTACACACACATGAACTGTGTGAACTATGTGGTGTGTGTTTGACTGTATGGTATCTACACACACACACATGAACTGTGTGAACTATGTGGTGTGTGTTTGACTGTATGATATCTACACACACATGAACTGTGTGAACTATGTGGTGTGTGTTTGACTGTATGGTATCTACACACACATGAACTGTGTGAACTATGTGGTGTGTGTTTGACTGTATGGTATCTACACACACATGAACTGTGTGGTGTGTGTTTGACTGTATGGTATCTACACACACATGAACTGTGTGAACTATGGGTAGTGTGCTAGTGAGTTAAACACCTTGATACTAGTGTGAGTTTTGAGGATTTTGTATGATGTAGTATTTATGTGATTATTCCAGCGTTGGTCTCAATTTAATTATCTTACATTTCATGTATAGGTTGTTAGACTTATGATCATTAATTATGATCATCAGTTATCTACAGTTTGATAATTTCTGTTTGAGATTGAAAATATTTTCCAATATGTCTTCAATAAGGTACATATAACAATTTATGCTTTATTAGATCCATAAATGGCTCTAAAACAGCTCTTATGCTCATAGTTACTTCAAGCCTGCGGGAGTCATATTTAAAAGTGCTGTAGCTACTGAACCCATTTAAAACTGTTGTAGCTACTGAACCCATTTAAAACTGCTGTAGCTACTGAAACTATTTAAAACTGCTGTAGGTATTGAACCCATTTAAAAGTGCAGTAGCTACTGAACCCATTTAAAAGTGCTGTAGCTACTTAACCCATTTAAAACTGCTGTAGCTACTGAACCCATTTAAAACTACTGTAGCTACTGAACCCATTTAAAACTGCTGTAGGTACTGAACCCATTTAAAACTGCTGTAGCTACTGAACCCATTTAAAACTGCTGTAGCTACTGAACCCATTTAAAACTGCTGTAGCTACTGAACCTGGCTGTGCCTGACAGTGACTTCAGGAGCAGCGTACGTTGTTATGTGGTTGGCAAGTATTGAGCAGGACCTGGGTCGTTGTCCTTACTCTTTCAGCCATAGTCACTGAGACCAGCCTTAGTACTGAGACCAGCCTTAGTACTGAGACCAGCCTTAGTACAGTGAGACTAGGGCGGGTGGTAGCTTAAATAGCAACACTCTTCTTGCCGAATAAGGCAAGCGAAAATTTGTGTATGCAATACTTTCGCAAAACTCATTCTGAACCTTACGAAAAAAATATATTTCGTTGTGTTTGTTTATTATTAAATATTGTAAACTTATATTAAATATATTTAGTTAAGAACATAAGAACATAAGAACGAAGGAACACTGCAGAAGGCCTACTGGCCCATGCGAGCAGGTCCAAGTCTCCTACGGCTTAAGCCAATGCACCCAACCTAGTCAGGTCAGGGTCACATTGACTTAAAAATGTTTAATCAGTTAATAACGCTCTATCGTAGTCTATCAGCTCCTCTCTCTCTCTCTCTCTCTCTCTTGTCTCTCTCGCTCTTTCAGGAAATTTTAATTCATACCTGCTGAGAGAAACCAGTTGAGTGAATTATTTTTTTACCCATGTGAATGAAGTATATTGTAGACAAGAGATAAATTATTTACGTACTCATCGTTAGAACGACCAGTTGTTGTTACGCTGACTGAACTTGATTTTAATCATAATAATCATCTGATTTAATCATAATAATCATCTGATTTAATCATAATAATCATCTGATTTAATCATAATAATCATTGATTTAATCATAACATTCATCTGAGACTCGACTCTGATAAAATGTTTTTAATAAAACCAAAATTCACAAAAGAGGGGGGGAGTGACTATGTTATGTTCGTAATGAACGCCATGAGATGGACATTAACAAATAAAAGAGAGATACTGGCGGTACTGGAAACTCAAGGTAATAGGAATAGGGAAATTACACTCTGTACGTATTTTCGTCCCAAAAAGAAAATCAGGAATAGGTTGAAATTTTGTTAAACGAAATTTATAAAATTTCTTGTAACAAACAGATTATAACTATTTTAACGCTCCTAAAATCAATTTTTGTTCTCTACAAGGGGATCAGCATGAGTGTACTCAACTAATTACACACAATTTGTGGTTGCAGGAGGTTGAGTCTCAGTTTGATATGCTACGAGTATGTTAAATTTTATTCGGTGTATGTCACACTCCCCAATAGGGTACCCATCGTTAAATCGGTATCTTGGCTCATTGGCCAATCACAAACAAGCCCGTCAAAGCTGAAGCAACGGGATTCACTTGTGACAAGCGAACTGTCAGACTTGTCTGAGCCGTTGGTTGACTAGAGTGCACTCTCTCTGGCGTCTGCTTTTGCCATCTGTTGTCACCGTGTGGTACACTTACTATTCCACATCTGAACAGTGTACATAATTGTAATACTTGCATATACCTGCCAAATTATATCTGGTGAAGGAAATGCAAGTCATATACTACTGTTGTGTTCTGTTTGTACCACTCTGAATCCCATTACGACGAGGTTGCAGGCTATACTATACCTGTGTTCGTAATAATCGGCTTCTAGCCCAGTCTCTCAGCTGGATCCTACTAGGTTCACTCTCTCCTGGCTGAATGAGCCTATCATAATTACATTTCCTTAAACTATGTAATGATTCCGCCTTTAGCACTTCTCTGTGTAGGTCATTTCACTTCCTGAATCTGTCTTTGTTTTGCAAACGATACTAGAACCAACAAGAAAATTTCATCCAAAGACGACGCGGGAAATCCCCAAGAGGATACAAACCAGGTTTTCTAATGGGCAAAAGAAAACAATATGATGTTCAATGAGGACAAATTTCAGTTACTTCGTTATGGAAAAACTTGATTTAATAAAACTAGAACGAAATACTCACAAACTCTAGCCAAGCAATAGAGCGAAAAGACTTGGGAGTGTTAATGTCAGAGGATCTCTTCAAGGTCACAATTGTGTCACCATCACATATGCGATGAAATTTATAGAATGAATAGCGAAAACTTTCCTTAAAAAAAGGGGATGCCAAATCAGTGATGATCCTTTTGAAGTAACATGTTCTCTTAGCCTGGAATGCTTCTGTGCACTATTAGTCCACCAATATGTCGTCATACATTCACGACTATTCCAATCACGAAACCCGGTAAAAAGGAGGTGTGTTCCTCACAATGTTCTTGAGAGCATTGCGCATCTGCAGTCCAGATTACTTAGAGGACGAAATCAGCAAGATATTCAACATAGCCACAAAACTGAGATATCCTAAGGATTTTGTCTAGCAAGCACTAATGTCAGCAAGAAAGACTTTCTACAGGACTGAACATGAGGAAGTGATGGCCAAGAAAAATGTATTAGTTTTACCATACAGTGAGAATCTGGTTTGCCTGCGTGAGGCATTTAAAAAGATCAACATAAACTTTGGTTTCCAAAACGCATGGACTGTAAAACAAAGGTTGATTCACAAATAACCCGCACATAGAAGAGAGGAGCTTACGACGACGTTTCGGTCCGACTTGGACCATTTACAAAGTCACACTAACGAAAAGGAGAGAAGGAGGGAGTAAATCTAGGCAAGAAGTCGTAGTGGTAGTAGTGGAGGTAGAAGGTACTAGTGGGGAAGGTAGTATGGTGGAGGAGGAGCAGTCAAAAACTAAGAGGAGCACTGCAAGGAAGCTAGGTGCCACAGAGGGTATGAGCAAGAACACAGAGGGGGTGAGTAAATAATGAAGGAACAAATGCCTTGTATTCCTGTTAACCCTTTGGGGCCTAGTTCCTAGGCCTTTTGTGTATCCATATGCTCTCGCGCTACCGTCCACAGGATGGATTTGGGTGCACAATAAACTAGCCACTTCGGTGGCAAAATCTAATCTAATCTGTCTACCGAGGAGAGACAGGCACCTAGCAATATCTGTTGTTGGGGCAATGGATGAATTCCCTGCTATGTTTGTTAACTGCTCATTACTCTGTAATTTGTCTATGATTGTAATCATGTGATAACGTGTTTATCATTCATTACCTTTGAAACTTGTCATGATTTTGACCAGCTCTACCTGGAGCTCACTGCCTTTGTAAATTCTCATGATTAATGTGTTTATGATTCATTACCTTTGCAATTATTCATGAGTGTGACCAGCTCTACCTGGAGCTCATTACCTTTGTAACTTGGTCATGATTATGACCAGATCTAGTTCATTACCATTGTAACTTGCTCAGCTATCAAAACTTTGGAGTCCAGTCCCTGGACCAATTATGTACCTCTGTAATCTTTTGACTACCGCCCACAGGATGGGTATGGGGTGCATAATAAACATATTAAACTAACTAACTGCATGGGCTATTCTCCGTGCCACCTTGTGCACGTTTGGGGTGCATTCTTTAACTCTACGTCTCCTTCTCAATGGGGAGGGGTTTAGCCCTCCGGACCATCAGGAGATCTTGGCCTGTACATGCTCATTCTTGCGAGCTTCAGGGCGCATCAGGGACATATAATACGCAGTTATTAGTCAAACATTCTTCCACCTTGGTCGAGGTTCCTTCTCCGAGCACTGGAAGGCCGGGCTCGATACGGCGCATGCTGTCAGTGGCCCTGAAACACAACAGCAGAAGAAGAACAAGAACGAGAATGCAAATCCCCATACGTGTGTAAGTAGTTTTGTTTGAAGAAATTTAAATATGCATAACTTTAAGCGGTAAAGTTTTAAGTTAAAATACAGACTTGATGTTTGCTTGTCCACTTGTGCCTTCCTATCTTGGTTTACATTTTTCAAAGTTATTACGAGTATTGTTTCGTTTTGTTGTTTCTACATGGTAATTATGATGTTTCTTAAGAGAGGTACCATGACGTGAATGAGAGGCTCTTGATCCCAGGAAGTAACCTGGTCCAGTCCATCCTTGGCTGGATCCTGGTTGTGTCCCTCAGCTGGATTGCTAGCGCACTCAGCTCACACACTGAGGTCCGTGGTTCGATCCCGGTACGGGGTGGAAACATTAGGACGTGTTTCCTTAAGACACCTGCTGTCCATGTTCACCTAGCAATAACATAGGTACCTGGGTGTTTAGTCGACTGGTGTGGGTTGCATCCTGGGACAAAACTGACCTAATTTGCCCAAAATGCTCAGCATAAGTGGCTTTCTACATAGTAGTATGTCACTGATGTTAGCTAGACCCTCAAGGAAGGTTCTTTGATGCTGGTGAGGGGCTCTTGATCTAGGGAATTGGATCTGTGCTTCGGTTCCCTGAACTGAGCTTGAATACCTTCCATCCTCCCCACAGGTACTGTATAATCCTACGGGTTTAGTGCTCCCCATGATTATAATAATAATGATGTCAGCTAGACCTGTATACTTTGTACATGTACTTGTAGAAATAATATATTATTATTATTATTATTTTATTATTATTATTATTATTATTCTCTGCATAAGCCTTGTGGGTCTAGTATTACCCACAATTTTGAAAATAAGTCGCTGACTCTTTTGGGTTATCCTAGGTAATTTACACATAATGTTAAACCATATATGATAATTATACTAAGGTGTGTATGACCATATTGGGTTTAGCACTTAGTTGTGATGTAATAATTGATTGTACTTAGGTGTACCTGTATTTGCATAAACTTACGATCATTCTTTGGGATGATGATGTCCATATAAAGCCTTAATGATCATTTTGTAGTTGATGGACTTTAAATACCATTAACCAACTGTTTAATGTGTTTCAGAATAGTAACCCCAGTGTAAATGTAAATCCAGCTGTGGCACAAGGAGCAGCACCTTCAACTCACAACTAAAGCATGACTACAGGGGATTAGTCTACTCAAAATCCCTCAGCATAAGAGTGGCTTTCTTTGTTACTTAATAAATCAAAATTGTAATTACACATTGTAACCTTTGCAGAAATATAAAATCTTTATTCTTTTAAAGACTCAAGATTGAACCCAGGGCAAGTGACCATTAGGTATGTGTTTTGATACCTGCTTCCAGGTTACTTATCAGATATATCAGGATCTTTTAACAGAGGGTACCTATACCTCTTGGGGATTCTTTTTTTTTTTTCAACAAGTCGGCCGTCTCCCACCGAGGCAGGGTGACCCAAAAAAAGAAAGAAAATCCCCAAAAGAAAAATACTTTCATCATCATTCAACACTTTCACCACACTCGCACATTATCACTGTTTTTGCAGAGGTGCTCAGAATACAACAGTTTAGAAGCATACACATATAAAGATACACAACATATCCCTCCAAACTGCCAATATCCCAAACCCTCCTTTAAAGTGCAGGCATTGTACTTCCCATTTCCAGGACTCAAGTCCGACTATATGAAAATAACTGGTTTCCCTGAATCCCTTCACTAAATATTACCCTGCTCACACTCCAACAGATCGTCAGGTCCCAAGTACCATTCGTCTCCATTCACTCCTATCTAACACGCTCACGCACGCTTGCTGGAAGTCCAAGCCCCTTGCCCACAAAACCTCCTTTATGCCTTCTCTCCAACCCTTTCGAGGACGACCCCTACCCCCACTTCCTTCCCCTATAGATTTATATGCTTTCCATGTCATTCTACTTTGATCCATTCTCTCTAAATGACCAAACCACCTCAACAACCCCTCTTCTGCCCTCTGACTAATACTTTTATTAACTCCACACCTTTTCCTAATTTCCACACTCCGAATTTTCTGCATAATATTTCACCACACATTGCCCTTAAACAGGACATCTCCCCTGCCTCCAACCGTCCCTCGCTGCTGCATTTACCACCCAAGCTTCACACCCATATAAGAGTGTTTGGGTCTACTATACTTTCATACATTCCTTCTTTGCCTCCATAGATAACGTTTTTTGACTCCACATATACCTCAACGCACCACTCACCTTTTTTCCCTCGTCAATTCTATGATTAACCTCATCCTTCAATAAATCCCTCCGCCGACACGTCAACTCCCAAGTATCTGAAAACATTCACTTCTTCCATACTCCTCCTGCCCAATTTGATATCCAATTTTTTCTTTATCTAAATCATTTGACACCCTCATCACCTTACTCTTTTCTATGATATGGGAACCAAATAATGTGGTATAGGACTCAATCTCTGAACAATTTAAAAAAAAAAAAAGCTGTTAGATGAGAATAAACTATTACCTGTTCTCTTCCTAGCTATCCACATGTAAAGTAAAACAAAACTACAGCCTCACCTCACTTAATGATGGAGTTCCAGGCCTGAGACCACGTCATTAAACGAATTCGTTGCTAAGTAAGGAGCATACCATAATGGTAGTGAGTTTGTGTCAGCCATCTTTGATATTGTTTTAATGCCACCTTTGCACTATTTATAAAATTTCTGGTATATTTTTAAATATTTATACAGTGGAGTACTGTATATTGTAATAAACAGAATTGAGGAAATCAGTTCTAATATACACATACTTTATTTTGGTATGCATACTGGTCAGAGAGCCCGTCGTGAGTCTGAGGCATCGGTAAATGAGTACGTACATTGCTAAGTGAGGAGAGTCTGTATTGACAGCTTTTGAAGTCATAATGGTACTTAGCCCTTAACCCGTAAACGGTCCAAACGTAACGTATATATACATTTTTTCAACATTTGAAAGAATGTAAAAAAGAAGATCTTTTTTTTTTTTTTACATTTGAGAACGTGTAAAAAAACTTTGATCTACGTTTTTTTTTTTTTTTGTTATATTTGAAAATATGTAAAAAAAACGTAGATCTACTTTTGGAGAACTACGCATGTGAACGTGGATCTGCTTGGACCGTTTACGGGTTAAACTGTCCAAACGTAGATCTACATTTTTTTTTTTGGAGAAAATCAAGGTCAGAGCGCTCTATGTGCACAACGTAGATCTACGTTTGGACAGTTTAAGGTTATAGAATCGAGGTATACTCGGAGGGCAATCGAGGATCCGTGCCCCCGCAGCCCAGTCCGTGACTAGCCTACGGTGGGTCAGGGCCTGATCAACCAGGCTGTTACTGCTGGCTGCATGCAGGACTGACGTACAAACCACAGCCCTGCTGGTCGGGTACTGACTTTAGGTGTCTGTCCAGCTCCCTCTTGAAAATAGTAGGGGCATTAGTACTCACCCTATGTATGTGGGGGCAGTTGAACTGTTTTGGGCCCCTGGACATATATTGTGATCTCTCTTAGCCTACTTATAGGAGCCCTGCTTTTCATTGGTGGATGTCTCCCCTGCATGTCCTCTTTAGTTCGTTAGAGGAGTGATTTTGGTGTCTAGGATTTGGGGGACTAGTCCCCTCCTGGATTTTTCCAAGTGCATGTTATCATGTATGTACTTTTTTCCTGGATTCAAGGGTATAGGTTCGGGTCTTCAACTGTTTCCAGTAATTTAGAGCTTTTATGGAGTTATAATGCAGTAGGTTTTCTGTGTATTCCTTAGGTCAGCCATTTTGCCGGCTTGAAAGAGGCTGCTAATGTACGCAATATCCAGTCCATAAAGAGCAAGCAATTTGAAGTGAATCTCACTGGCTTGGCATCATTAGGTTTTGAATGTTCTCGTTATCCAATCTATCAATTTCCTAAAATTGTGTGATAAATACATTGTTGTCATTTTGAAAGTGAGATTCTCTGCCATTACCACTCACAGGACCTTCACATTAGTTTTTTGCTCCATTTTTGATTTGTGTTTGCTTTTATGCTCTGATTACAGTTTTATTTCTTGAGTTTTCAATAGCAGAGTACAGTGGGAACCCCCGCATAACGATGGCATCACATAGCGATTTTTCGCATAACCGATTATCTTTTATCGGAGAAAATTTTGCCGGCCATACCGATTAAAAAACCCGCGTACCGATTTTCGTTCCGAAGGACGCGTCAATTTGGCCCTCAGCCAGCCTCACATGTTGCCAGCTCCCATTGTTTACCAGCCAGCCTCCGCGGTAACTTCCAAAGGCATACACTCGGAATATTTCGTATTATTCAGTATTTTCGGTGCTGTTTCTGGCAAAATAAGTGACCATGGGCCCCAAGAAAAGGCTTCTAGTCAAACCTACACCTCAAAGGGTAAGAATTACTATAGAAATGAGAAAGAGGATAATTGATACAGGTATGAAAAGTGGAGTGCGTTATAGCCGTCTAGTCAAGCTGTACAAGAAACCCAATCAACCATCGTACTATTGTGGGCACCAGAAAGACAATCAAGGAAGCAGGTTCTTGCCAAAGGATCAACTGAGTTTTCTGAAACAAAGATGAAGTGAAGGAAGATGTGAAGAGACTCTTCTTGGTGTGGGATAAATGAAAAAACAGATAGCAGGAGGATAGCGTCTCTCAAGCGATCATATGTGGAAAAGGCTAGGAAGTTGCATGCACGATATATTAAAAAAAATGCCTGAATATCAGTCGATGATGTGAGTGATTTAAGGCCAGCAAGGTTGGTTTGAGGAGATTTAAGAGCGTAGTGGCCAATCCCATAGGGTGATAAGGCAGGTGAGGCGCCAGTTCGACACAAAAGGGCTGAAAAATATCGTGCAGGAATTCAAGGAGGTACATAGAAACTGAAGGGACTGAAACTGAACAAGTGTTAATGTGATGAAACAGGCCTGTTCTGGAAGAAAATGCCAGCAGGACCTACATTACTCAGGAGGAAAAGGGCACTCCCAGCCCAATTTTTGTTTTTCACATGGGTGGCCTATGAAAGACAGGCTACTTTGTTGATGTGTGGCCAATGCTACTGGGTGTGATTGCAAACAAAAAGAGTGAAGCTTTATTAGTGTTATCATCTGAAACTCCCACGAGGTTCAGGCAAAAGAATGTACTCAAGGTTAATTTGTGGTGTGCGGTGGTAGGGCAAACAGTAAGCATGGGACATTAGGGAATTTTTCTATAACTGGTTCACCATGCATTGAGCCCAATGTGAAAGATTACCTAAATGAAAAGGGAAATAGAACTTAAGTGCCTCCTGCTGGTGTTAGACAATGCCCCTGGTCATCCTACGACGTGGCAGAGCGAACTTTATGGGGCATTGAGCTTTCTTAAGGTGAAGTTTTTGCCTCCTAATACCCACTCTCTCTCTGCAGCCATGGAACAGCAAGTTATTTCCAACTTCTAGAAACTGTACACAAAAGCTCTGTTTTGTGAAAGGTGCTTTGTAATGACCTCAGAAACTCAAATGACTCAAAGAGATTTTTGGGAGTTCACTTTAAATATCTCAATTGTGTAAACCTTATAGGTAAGCTTGGGAGGAAGTGACCTAGAGGACCTTGAACTCTGCTTGAAAGAAACTGTGGCCTGAATGTGTAGACAAAAGGGGATTTGAAGGGTTTGAGGTACCCATGAGATGATTTATGCCAAGTTGAGGAATCCAGTGTGGCAATTGGGAAAAGTCCTTGGGGTTGGGAGGTTAGGGGGAGGATGTGGAAGAGTTGGTGGCGGAGGACAATGGAAAGAACTAACCACTGATGAGCTGATAGATCAACTTCAAGAGCAAGAGGCCAGACTGGGGAGGAAACTGGTTCAGAGGAGGGGACAGAGAAATTGAAGAAGAAGATTTGCCTACTACAAAGATAAAGGAAAGCTGTGCTAAGTGGTTGAAGTGCAACCTTCATGGATGAAATCACCTCACACAGCTATTGCAAGCCCGTTGTGGTGATTATTACATGACAATGTTGTGAAACACTTTAGGGCAAGTCATACTGGAACGAGAGGTACAGGCCACTATGGACAGATATTCTTGTGCGAAGGAATCCAGTGACTCTGAGCTGGCCCTAGTGGCATTAAAAAAAGACGGAAGTAACCCCAGAAAAGGATTACTACTTCAAGTCCTAATGGAAGGGGATTCCCCTTTCTAATCACTAACACTCTCTTCCCTCCTCCCATCCCATCAATCATCACCAGATCTTCAATAAAAGTTAGTGATTCATTTAATTGTGCAGCTTTTTCAGTTCTGTGTGTATTAAAATTAACATTTATGTGGTTAAAAAAAATTTTTTTCATCTTTTGGGCGTCTTGCCGGATTATTTTATTTCCATTATTCTTATGGGGAAAATTCTTCGATAACGATTATTTCGCCCCATACGATGAGCCCTCTTGCACGGAATAAAATCGGTTAACGGGGGGTCCATGTAATTGAAATTTGCCTTCATTGAACGTCATGTTGTTTTCTGACAATGAGGAATTATAAATCATCAGAGTACAAAAAAATTCTGCCACCAAATAGAGCGAAACCAACGTCAAAGACCTGGGAGTGATCACATGTAGGAGGATCTCACCTTCAAGGACCATAACATTATATCAATCGCATCTGCTAGAAAATGCAGGCTGGATAATGGAACCTTCAAAATAGGAGCCCAAGCCCATGATGACACTCTGCAGGTCACTTGATCTATCTAGCTGGAATATTGCTGCACTAAACAGCACCTTTTCAAGGCCAGGTGAAATTGCTGACCGAGAAAAATGTAACAGAGAACCTTCCGGCAGCATAACGGTGATAAAACACCTCAATTACTGGGAGCGCTTGAGGTTCCTAAACCTGTATTCCGGAACGCCATGCGGGAGAGAGATCATGATCATATACACTGGAAAATCCTAGTGGGACTAGTACCGCACTTGACACACGGAAATTCATCACTACGAATGCAAAAGACTTGGCAGATGATGCAACATCCCCCAATGAAAGCCAGGGGTAGTCCTAGATAATAAAACACGTTATAAGAGACCAAACAATAAGTTGGTAAGGGGGCCCGAGATGTTCAACTGCCTCCCAGCATACTAAGGGGGATTACAACAGACCTGTGCAGTCTTCAAGTGGGGCATGGACAGGCACCTAAAGTCGTTCCTGTCCAGCGGGCTGTGGCTCATAGTTGGTATGCGTTGCAGCCAGGCAGCAACAGCCTGGATGATCAGGCTCTGATCCACCAGGAAGGCCTGGTCACAGACCGGGGCCCCGCGGGGGTTGGACCCCGGGAACTTCTCCAGGTTACACTCCAGGATGTCTGCTTGGAGGAATTGCAGTGTCCTTTGATGTTACAAAAACGCGGTGGATATAAAAGCTTAGAGATTCTCCAGTGCTATAGAAAGGGACTGCCTTCTAGCATCCAGCCTTGTTACTGGGTTTTAGGAAACAATTAGTCAGTATCCTTGTCCAATTATCCATTAGAATTCAGTGTTGATACATAGTGCTTCAGGATTGCAACTTGGGTTTAAGGGGGGCTACTAACTCGAAAATTAAAAATTTAATAAATTTAATAATTATCATCTAGAGGTATATCATATTAAATTTAAATCATCACAGTAATCAAATAATATTTAATCACTTTCTTCGGTACAGTATTTATTGTGCTGAAAGCACATATCAACATTTTATAAGTCTTAAGTACCGTCTCGCCTACATTAACATATAATAAGATATTGCAGAAATGTAAACAAGTAAATTTGTGTGTATGTGTGTAAGTGCTCTAAAAAGTCGCTCTATGGTCTCCGACTCGTCTAGACTTAAACAAGTGACTGACAAAGTCCTCAAATAACACTAACTACTTGACCAACTGGCAATTTCAGAACAGTTGCTTGAACAATAAAAGAAATGCTAAGCCCAATAGAAATATAACAAGCTACTGCGACACGAATCAGTGAACAAGGGGAAAAAATAATATAATGAACACTCGTAGGGACCAATCTACAGATCCACACACAAAAGTCACCAAAACTCCCATACTACTGAATCTAAGTTCAGCATAAGAAAATCCGACTGTGTGATAATACACAGATACCAGTACAAGTTAGAGGTCAGAAGCTACAGCTCGGACCTGAGTTGTTTAGGAGTGTATTGGCAAACACACACTCAGTACAATGTCGAAATCACTAATCTATACATGATTCTTTGAAACAGAGTCTCACAGAACCTACAAGAAAGCTAGAGATGAGCTTCAACAAGGGCCTATAAGGGAGATTTAGGCAACTTTGTCAGGATACGCCAACCACCCAGGAGTCTTAGACAGACTGAATACTTCAGACGAGGTGAGGACACCCCCCCTCGAATCACGTGCTAGCTCCATGGACAGCATTGCCAGCAACAGAGCCGGCACAGAGGTACGAGCCACAAGCGATTTAATTACAGTAGTTAGACATGGACTTGAACTATGAGCCTTAATATATGTGTTACATCCTAACCTAACAAAGGAAACTAAGTCAATAAAATATAAAGTCCTATATTCGATTTTTAGCTATTATCGCAAATATATAGCAATATAAAATTTTATGAAAAGGTAATATACATGTATTATATATAAATAATATACATGCAACCCATTCCAGGGGTTGCAACACCCCCCCCCCCCACACGACAAATGGTCGCATAGGAGTTGCATTAATGTCTTTTACAATATACTGATTACTCAGGTATTACTTTACTAACACAATTTTATATAAAAAATAAATGAGGAGTCACTCTTGTGCCAGCACTTCTAATTTTTTAGTGTTATCTCACTAAGTTATGCCCCTAGTACTAGGGCAGTACACCGTATCGTATCTCTGCAATTACTCAGTGGTTATGTACATTCAGTGTAGAGACAGGATAGCAGTAGGACAAGCTGACACGTTGAGGTCGTTCATCGTAGTGTAGGATGCATATAAATAATAGTCTTGTGCTATAGACAGGAGATGGCATTCCTCTCTTAACTAGTGGTTTGTTGTTGCTATGCAGTAGGGACATCTGAGGTATGAACAGCTTAGGTGCTGTAGTGAGGGGGAGGGTCTGCGCGCAGGACAGTGTTCCGTCACGCAGTACATTCGCCCACCAACACTACCCACTCAAACATCAGCTTATGTCTCCTCCTCACCACATTCATACTGGAAATTATACCAATATTGCAATAATTAGACATGACTAGAGTATTACATAGTAATATGGGCTGGAGGGATTAAGTTTACTCTACTGAATTTGGACAAGGCAAGTAAAAAGGTATTTCGGGCATAAAAATTCGTTTTTTTATTTATTTATATTTGAGCACACTTCACCGAGGTACAAAAAAAAAAAATACAGAAAGAGCAGATGCAAAAGCCACTTATACTATGCATAGCATTACGGGCTGGGCTTAAATTACTTAGATTAATAAGCAATGATGAACTTCAGTGAAAAAAACATTACTTTAAAATGATTATATAAAGCAAATAGAGTATAACATAGCAGGTAATATGGTTGCATGCGCGTGTTATAAATTCAGTATAATGAGTATTCTGTTAGGTAGTGTATTTAAAAAATAATAAGTTAGATTGGGTTTTAGGTTTACATTTATGTGATATAATTGTGGAGAAAATTTAAGATCTACAATTTATAGGGTTTCAGTTATTCAGTATTTATTTGGTTTTGGGGTGAGAGTAAGTGATTCTTGAGAAGAGACTTGAATTTATAAACAGGTGTTGTTTCTTTTATATTTACAGGTAATGGAATTCCAGATTTTAGGGCCTTTTATTGTGATTGAGTTTTTGCATAGCGTGATGTGATGGACACGAGGAATATCAAAGAGTGATCTGTGCCCTTGTGTTATGGTCATGTGTTCTTTTGAGGTTGGCAAGGAGATGTTGAGGGGCGGGTTAATATCAGAGTTGCGTGTTCTAAGTATTGTTAATAGGTGCAGTACTAAAGTAAGGATGTTTTGTTGGTGAGTAGTTTGAGTCGTATTGAATTGGTGGAGTTTGCTGCCTGTAGTGAGAATTTGTTAATCATTCTAACTGCTAATTATTAAGGATGTGACAGAGCGTCAGCAATTACATTACAATGACCCACTTATGTGTTTTATATAATTAGGAATTAAGGTTGGCTACAGAGGCCCACCTCATGATCCTAGCATTCTTACTTCTTCATAGTGTACATGTAGGTGAGTGGTTGTGTCGAAAAAAACGTTAATTTAAATGGGGAGTCCCCAAAATACACGTCAACATGTTCCAGGACACACAAGAGCTAGAGCATTCTTTCTCAATAGTGCCAAATTTTTCTGGTGTCGTTTTTGAGCTTAGTGATTAAGTAACATATAGGTGAGAAGGTCAGTGGATTGTTTGACTGTTGGAGCAGCACAGCACCCACAGCATAGCCACTCGCTCTATATGTCAAAAGAAGGGAAGATTGAAATTAGGACTTTTCAAACACAAGGAGCAGAGGAAAGCAGATGCTTCACCTTTTTCGAACAAATCTGAACAATCACTAGTCCAGAATGAAAATGGAACTATGCTACTAGTGCATAGTGAGAGGTGTAGGTGGAGGTCTGTGTGTGCTGGGCTTGCCTGTCACTTGACACCGTTGCAACGTCGCCACATATCAGCTATGTTTCCTTCATTTTAGGCCAGTAAAAAATGTTTTGCCAGTTTACCGGTTCTTCTTGACACCCAAATGTCCTACTATGAGACTATTGTGAGCAAATCCAATGGCCTTGTTCACGAAGTGTAACTCGTAACACTACGAGATGCTTGATGTGGTAAAAACACTATCGTTGACAACTTACATGTATTTTTCTCCAAAAATAAACCGTTACATATGTAACAATTATGGACCCTTTTGCTTCACCCATAACTGCTATTCTCCCGTTTTCCTACTGATAAACAAATGTTCCTTGATTAAATCATAGATTAGTTTTTTTAAACAATTTTGTGCCCGGGATATTTGGGAATGGGGGGAAAGTCAGTGTTAAGACCCTGGAGCAGAGCATCACTAAAAAAACATTTTAAAGCCAAACATTGTCATCCAAAAACTAAAAACAGGGGGCAAGGATGGTTGTTGATCTTTGCATCCCTTAGTAATTGTGCTGGGGGAAAATAAAATATGTTTCTTTCTACAAGCTTCAATGGCTAATTATCCAGGATATTTAAATCACAAGGGGTTTCCCTTTACATATACCGCATGGAAGGATATCGTTCCCTATAAAAGTCCACTGACGAGGGGAAAACACCACGGGTTATCCCACTGAAATTAACCGTAAAAAAGTTTGTTTCAATGTAAACTTTGGCAGAGGTTTTTTATAAAGCCCCCCCATAGGCTTCTAACAATACCTATCTTGAATAGGATCATCGTTTTGGGCAGTACATCTTCTCTCAAAAAGGTGGGGTACTGCCAGGTCTCTGAAATAATTTTCATTAGTGTGATTCGTCAAATCCTACTTTACCTCTCGAAAAATAAAGGAAACCACGCTGAATGTTTTTTTCGTCAGAAAAAACCCTTTTGACGCTATCATTGTCCGAGTAATTATTAAAACAGTAGGATAGAGGTATTACTAGGATTTTTGGTGCCTTTTTTTGCTCGGAAAGAGGATACACTTGAGTGGGGGGCCGCCCCACGATCTCCTGTATCTCTTTCTAACTTATAGCAATATCTCTAGCATGTCCTTTTCTGTTACAATGGTACATTTAACTTTCTTCTTTTGATATCGACTTTGTCTGCCCCGGCGATTCAGGTTGTGAGTTTTCCCCGGTAAAGGCACGAGAAGTTACAGTAGCAAACCACTGGCAATGAGCAGCTGATTTAGGTTTCCATTTTGGACAATTTTTTTTTTCCCCTTTTTCTTGGTGTTTTGTACGTCAAGTTTGGAAATCCGTAATTGTCTGCTAATGCTGCATTTTCTGATATCCGGGTGTTGTCGACGATTTTCTTGTATGCCCCGGGGAAAAATTTAAAATCTTCGGAAGTAACAAAAGAACAAGGCTGTATTGTTTGCACTTTGGCGACCTACAACCCCCTCTCAAATGCAGCTTTTTTTCCGAGGGAAACTCTACAAGTTTGTCTTGCCGTCATTGTAAAGTAGAAATGGCTTTGATAAAATTACAGTAAAAGTTAATGTTCTAGAAAAGTTTGCTTGACAGCATCATAAATTGTACTTGCAAATGGAAAAAAAACAGTACAAGTTTGGCTCTTCCTGTAAAGCTGTGTGCAACAAGGTACCCCGTGCTTATGGCCCGTTCATAGCAGTGCCTGGGTTTTCAAACACATCAGAAAAAGGTGTTAAGTCATCTCAAAAAACTTAGGACCATGGATACAGCTTTCTGCACTTTAAAGTGTCCGTGGTCATCAGTCTGTTGTCTTCCAAAACGAACATTTTTCTTGGAAATTTCGTTCAATTTCCTTGTCCTCTATTTTTTGCAGTCTGCAACATAATGAGGCATTCTAACCTCTCAAAATGTTCTTGAGGATAGGACCCGGGGTAACGGGGGAGAAAGGAATTTAACGAAAGAGTCTGGGTTCTTTTGGTCGGGCACCCGTCCAGGCGTCTTTAGAGAGCTGACGGTCTAGGAAATGCAGGAGTGTATACACAGCACTAGTATGAGGCTGCTCAACTAACAGTTTGGGGGGAAGGGGTGAGGAAATGAGCAACTAGGCTCACCTGCCTTGTTGCTCTTTTTACGTCATCAAATAGA
>NW_026510230.1:0-14568 GCF_026875155.1 Cherax quadricarinatus | reverse complement strand
TTTGGTGCCAATAGAACTGGGTGTTTTGAAAAATTTATATTTTTTTTTCTTTTCAATTTGTCAGTGGTGGAAATACTATGTATGTAGTTTAAGAGTTTTACAAACCCCTTGAAGTTGTAAGAAGGGATGAGTTTTCGTGGTTGAGTTGACGTAATATTATAACTGACGTTGTAAGTGATTGTTTAAATTAGAAACATACTTTAAATACTTAATTATTTTATGTACATGTAGGGTAAATTGAAATTGATTTTAAAGGTGAAGAGGGGGGTTTTCCTTTTTTATTGTTCTTTTTTTTCTTTAGGGTAATACAAGGTTGTATCATGTACACCAACAAATATGGTTAGGGGTATGGGGTTTAAATTTTCGTGTTGATTAGACATTTATAATACAGATGAAATATTAGGCTTAGGTTAGGGTAAATTTATGATAATTGTGGAATGTTCTTTAATTCAAACTGCTCTTTATTATACTATGTATTTTATTATTCTAGTGTAAATTAAGAGCAAGGATGATTAATTTGAGGAAGAGTTAATAAAAGGTTTGCATTGTTTTTACGAAAGTTAACTTATCCACATGTAGCTAGTTTATAACAGTTTTAAGCTTCGGTATCTGATTTTATATGTAGGTAATAGTGGTCATATTTGTTATATTGTAATGTTATTCGTTAATGTTTCAATATCTAATGTAACGTTTTTTCAGTTATTTGTTCATATATTGTCATCTTTAGGGTTTTTCCTTTTGTCTATTGTTGGTTTTAAATAAAATATAAAAAAAAAAAAATTCTTCCTCCTCCCGTGTCCCTCATGGCCCAGGAAATATACAGAAAATCCACCACTACATACATAATTGCCCTTTTCACTTCTCTGGAGACCCCTCGTACTTCTAATGTTAAGGCTCTCAGGGTTTCTACATTACCCCCACCCATCAACCTAAAAACCTTCGCTAACCACACCCTTACCTCCCTCAACTCTTCACAGAAATAAACCGCATGAAAAGCTGTTTCCTTTTTCTCCACAGTGATCGCAGGTCTGTTCCCTCACCAATCCCATTGAACACAAAAACAGTTTTCGATGCTAAGATCCCCATTAGAAACTAATATACAAACTCCCTTACCTCGGCATTAACTTAAGCTTTCGAAAGTCATCCCATATCATACCCCAATCATCAAGGGATAAACCGATACCCCCTGTATGATTTCCGGCCTTCTACTCATCGTCACCAAACGCCCCCACCCTAAGTTTTTCCACCTCCCTAATCAATAACAATAACCTCAGCATATCCTCGCATTCAATTAAGTCTTTTCCGCTCCACCATCTCCGCACATCCTTCATCACTTTTCCCACTCTAACCCCTCTTTCCCCCCCCCCTCCCTAACGAACCTTTGTTTCACATATAAAGCCTTTACTCTCGCCCAACGCTAAAAGACCTACTCCTCCACTGCGATATTTGACATCACCACCTCCTTTGCTTAGCCTGCCCTCCCGAACCCCAAACATAACGTAATGCCCTCCTCTGAATCTCATGTATGTCTGAAGTCCTCATTGGTACACTAGGGCCCATACTCCATACTTTACTATAAACTAATGGTTTTAAACAATTATCGCCCGCTGTTGTAGGTGACGTCCCCCGCCCTAAACCCCCTTAACCTTTTTACTCCCTTCTCCACCACCACCTCCAAATTCCACCTGCCTAGCCTCCTGCGCATCTGCCATAAAATAACTCCCAAATTTTAGCCTATCCACTACTTCCCACCCAAACTCCAACCCCAAGGCCCCATCCCCACCCAGGCACCCACCTCCAGCAAACTTGATTTTCTCTGTTCACCCGCATGCCTGATGCCCCCCGAAAAGCTCCAACACATTTTCCACCGTACGCAATCCCTCCACTCCTCCAGCAGAATAGTGGTATCACCACATACTCCACCACATCTATATACCCATCCTTTTCCCCGTTTAAATTCCCCCTCCCCTCAACGAGCCCATAAAAGGGATGCTGCATACACGCAAACAATATCTGAGACAGGGGATGTCAAACCCCTCTCCATCCTTACAGGCCTTCCCAACCTACCATTAATTTGTACTCGCACCATTGCGGACGAATACATTGTATCAACCCACCTCACCACTCCCATGCCAAACCGAGATGCAACAAACTACCCTCAGAAAATTCCTATCTACACAGTCGTATGCTTTTTCCCCAATCAATGCCCAACAGCCCTCCCCCGCTGCAACCCTCCAAAAAATCCCTAATGCGGCCATGCCCATCTCTCATGCTTCTGCCCGGAATACCCATCTGCCCCTCATGAATAACCCCACCTAACACCTTCATCCTATTGCCCAATATCTTCGCGAAAATCTTGTAGTCGGCACACTTTTTTGGCGAAATAGCTCTGTACTCACTCAATATCTTCCCTCTTGTTTTTTGCGTACAAAGACGACTACACCCGTTCTCGAGTTTGTTCTAACTTTCCCTCTCGTCGCATACAATTCTTGGGACCCTCCCCAGACAGTATTTAAAATGGCCCCCATTGAATTCTATAAAAATCATTTGATATCCCATCTATACCGGGCGCCTTTCCAGTACTCATATTGAACACAGCCTCCTCAACTTCCCCATGCTAATCTCACCTCCCACCCCATGCCCTCCTCTTCACATGACCCTAAACCCCTCCCCCCCCACACCTCAATAGCATCGCCCTCCTCCCCCTTCTCCCACTTCTTTCGGAACCAGAAATCAGCATAATTGCTCATGCCTTCTGTAGTATTCAGTACCTGTCCCTTGTGATAACCACCCATATCTTCACTTACCTCCAAGTTTTAAAAAAGTCGAATCCCTCTGCCTTACCCCAAAACCTCGCAAAACACTTCCCGAAGGTTTATCACCCCACAGACAGCTCCATTCCCGCCCTTAAACAAAGTACTGCATCAAACCTACCATTATGTAACTCAGCCAACCTGTCCTTGAGTTGCACCATGTGTCCGTACTGCCGCCCCCCCCCTTCCTCATAACACTCATTCAGCTGATATTCAAAATAGTTTTTTCAAACCCCTACCTCCACCCCCGCCTCTTCCCTTCCCTTCCTCTTATAGAAACTGCTATACCCGGCTTAGCGTGCCTTTCCCACCATTCTAAAAACACGACCCTACCCCTCTAGAATCCCAAAAAGTTTGCCACCATTCCCCAAAAGCCATACTCACCTCCTCACCCCCTCACGAGTCTTGCATTTAATTTCCAGAAACCCATTGTATCCTAACCATACCTTCCCAATCAAGATCTGCTATAACTGCCCTATGATCTGAAAACCCCACATCAAAAGTCCTGACTCCCAACACACTTACAGCTTCTGTTGCATAGATCCTATCTAATCTTGCAGCATAACCCCGTCTGACAAACGTATACTCAACCTGCCAACCCCCCCTCCCCACAACATCCGAAACCCCCACGTCTCCAAAACACATACGTAACCAGCCCAAAACATACAACCCCCCCCCCCTCGGTTCCACATCCCCCCCCCCTAATAACACAATTCCAATCTCCCCCTATTTACAGTGACTAAGGTAAACCCCTTAAATAGTACATCAAAAATTTCTCTCACAAAGTTCTCCTTAAAATCGTGCGTTGCCCTCCGCCGGCAATACAAATCCTATAAAACAAACCCTCGTTGCACCCCACTCCCCCTCCACCCTCACGACCCTCCCCCCCCTCCCCCCACCCCAAAATACGCAATGGACTGGTTTCCTTTACAGCAACAGCACCCCACCTTTCAACCTCAAAGAGCCGCTCACATACAGCTTATATCCTTTCAAAGACAAATCACAATCAAACTTATAATTGTGCTCCCGAATGAAACATATATCTACATTAAATCTCTTTTAAAAACCATTCAACCCTACTCTTTTAACCTCGGCTCTCAGGCCATTAACATTGATCGTTACAACCTTGAATTTGACAGTAGAGGCGGCTTTCCCCGCCCCCCTTGGAATTGCACCCGCCTGACCTGGCTGCTGACTAGATCCCCGTTTGTCACCTTGCCTGTCCAGTCCCCCAACCCCCCCTTAACCTTTTTAACCTTTCAGTCGTCAGCACCACTACACCCACTCTCCGTGAGATCCAACCTTGGTTTCCAAGCCTTCTTCCCAGGTCTCTGCCCTGGAGTTTAAAACGTCATCCATATCAGACGTCCCAGCTGTTCCTTTCGTGAACCTCCATTCTCCCCACGTAGCCTTTCCCCTTCCATGCACTCTCTGTGCACCTCAGCCACTACCGTGTGCATCTTCCCCTCATTGCACACGGTCTTCTCACGTCCCGATAAGACTGTAGCATCCTCCAATGAGCGTCCATGCCGCTCATCATCCGACTCCCCTCCACCTCACTCAGGAAGTTATCAAAACCCCATCCAACATTCCATCCTGTTTCAGTACAGGCTCACCGTCATCTTTGTCGTCAATCGTCGTCGTCGTCGTCGTCGTCTTCGTCTGCTCAGGCCCCGTCCCCCCAGGTAACGTCGCCAAAGACCGTCTCCTCCTCTGCTTTATCCACTTCCTCACTCCAACTGTATATGCCTGCCTTTCAGCCGCAACTGGGCTCCTGTACCCCAGGATCCAACTGCTGATCCACCGTTGTTGGCATTTGTTCCCTCCTTTCTGGTTTCCTGCGGCATTGGCTGCCATATGATCAAATGATCCGCACAGCCTACAAGTCCCCCTCTGTCCTGCATAGTATACGTATCCTGCGTTCGGAAATCTTCCAACAACACATATAAGGAATTGATTGTCTTAGCGTCATCTTCAGATTGAAGGATCCTTCGGGCAGTCCCACATAAGCCCCCTCCTTCCACACTCCCAATTCCGCAGCATGAATCTTGCCATAACGACGGAATACCGAAACCACATCATACTCTGTAGCTTCAAAGGGCACATTCCTTACTTTTACGTATGTCACATAGCTGGATACATCATGTAGACATACCTCCACTACTGCGTTCACGGCCATCCTCTTCTCGTGGTACTTTTCAACTATACTTGAGTAAAATCCAGCATTTATAAATTTTAAATGAGTTCTTGCTAATTGACCAGTTTTACATATTCGGTACGACATATATATATATATATATATATATATATATATATATATATATATATATACCTAGGTAGTAGGGTGGTAGACAGCAACCGCCCAGGGAGGTACTACCGTCCTGCCAAGTGAGTGTAAAACGAAAGCCTGTAATTGTTTTACATGATGGTAGGATTGCTGGTGTCCTTTTTTTTCTGTCTCATAAACATGCAAGATTTCAGGTACGTCTTGCTACTTCTACTTACACTTAGGTCACACTACACATGCATGTACAAGCATATATATGTTTATATACACATCCCTCTGGGTTTTCTTCTATTTTCTTTCTAGTTCTTGTTGTTGTTTATTTCCTCTTATCTCCATGGGGAAGTGGAACAGAATTCTTCCTCCGTAAGCCATGCGTGTTGTTAAGAGGCGACTAAAATTGCCAGGAGCAAGGGGCTAGTAACCCCTTCTCCCGTATAAATTACTAAAATTTAAAAAGAGAAACTTTCGTTTTCTTTTTGGGCCACCTGCCTTGGTGGGATTACGGCCGGTTTGTTGAAAAAAAAAAAAAAAAAAAAAAAAAAAATATATATATATATATATTATATATATATATATTTATATAATATATATATTTATGCATACATAATATATATATATATATATTATAATATATATATATATATATATATATATATATATATATATATATATATGTCGTGTCGATAGGCAGAACTTGCGATCTTGGATTAAAAGCAACGTTCATCTTGCCATATAGAAGTGAAAATTTGTGTATGCAATAATTTCGCCAAAATCATTCTGAACCTAACGAAAAAAATTATATTGACTGTGTTTGCTTAGAACTAAATTATTGTAAACGTATTTAAAATATAATTAGTTGGGCTAACCTAAAATAAATTGGTAGGTAAGTTTTCTAGATACTTTTGGTGCAAATTAAAAATTTTTACATGACCATTAATGAAAAAAAATTATATCTTTAAACGTATAAGAGAAAATTTCAGAAAGGTCATTTCATTCGAAGCTGTTGCTCCTCAGTCCCGACACCTGGTGGAGGAGTGTTTACAACATCAACAACAATGGCGACTGCGTTTCGCCGCCGTGTTTAAAACTATTTGTATTCAACTAACGCAGGGATCTATCACCGGCGAATCAGTAAATGTGTTACTGCCAGCAATCATTCGTGATACTTATGGCATTCAACGTGAATCCTTGTGTGGCGTCGCCTTGAATGGAACTACACGGATCTTCGTTAAGTTTTGTGACACTCAGATGTACGAGAAGATTGGTGACCCAGTACCAGGAAATAAAGTAAGCAAGTCACCCCAGCAGTTTCTGTCCAGTTGCATGACGTTTCACGATACTATACGTGGGTACGTGTGAGGGAAACGTGCCTTTTGAGGCCAATGAAGTTGATATACGTGACGTTTTTGAACGTTATGCGAAGATCCACCTGGTCACCATGGGTAGGTGGTCTGACGGCCACTATAATGGCCTTCAGGAGGGGTCATTTACGTTGAAAATGCCCTGCGTCAGCCGATTCCTTCGTACGTTCAACTGGAGGAGTTTCGTTCCCAGGAGTACGTTACGTACCCTGGACAGAGAAGAACTTGCCGCCTCTGCGGCGCTCTGGATCACATAGCGGCCTCAGTGTGTCCAGCGCCAGCCGCCATGGGGGCGTGGTCGTCGACCTGACGGTGAGGTACCCCGTCAGCCTCTGGAAGAGGAGGTTGTCGAGAACCTCGCCGCGTATGACATCATGGAGTGCTGAGGTTGATAGGGCCTTGCTACTAGAGTCATCTTGTGTGACTCTACCTGGACTGCCTCCCTTGACGAGGTGGAACATGTGAACAGTGGAAATCCTCTAGCAAGAGAGGCAGGTGAGATGGAAGCCGACATTGTATCTGCGTTAAGTGACCTATTAGCATCGCATGAGTCTGATTCTGTGTTGTGTTCTGATGGGGGGAAATTATGTGCAGATGATGCTGATCAGATAACTAAAGTGAGAGATTTGGAGTGGTTCGAGTTTTCATTACTGTTGAGGCAGAAATTCACAAGGAGAACACTCCAAGTACTGACATGTCTGAAGATGCTGTTTCTAGGAAGTGTGCGGCTACCCCGTCCGACTCCGATGATGTCTTGACCCCTGGACAACATTCAGGGAAGAAGACGTGGTCGGAAATCACGGGTGGGGGGAGGTCGCGCGAGTCCAGGACAGCAGGTAATATCACGGGGATTGCCAAAGGTGCGGGAAGTGCCTTGGGTGCTTGCCGGCGCAAAGACAAAAAGGGAGTGGTAGCCCCTAGAGGAAAGCCACCTTTAACACAGTTAGGTGTGTAACTATTAATGTTAATGGTTTGAAATCTATCAGAAAGTGTGTGCAGGTGAGTGAGTGGTTGAATCGTTTTGCAGTGGATGTGTGTTTTTTGCAAGAACATAACCATAAAGTAGGAAGTTTGTTTGAGATGGATCGTTATGACCATATTTATGTGACTCACTCCAGGCGTCTGTAAGGTGGAGTGGCTGTGTTGATAAAAGCGACCAGCCCGTTTGTGCTGAGACATTGGGAGGAAGGGGGGAGGGTCGCGTGGTGAGAGTCGTGGGGGATTGGGGTAGTAGAAGAGTTGGTTTTGTAGGGGTATATGGGCCGGCAGAACATGATGTTAATATTAAAAATACTTTTGTTGGAGATGTCTTGGTATATTATTTGAGGTCCCTGCCAGAAATTACAGTGGTAAGTGGTGACTGGAACTGTGTTGTGCGCCGTAAAGATGTTGAACCGAGGGGGGCGGGGTTCTGTTCGCTTGTTTTGGGTGACTTGTTGTCTGGTTTGGGGTTGGTTGATGTACGCGGAGGACGTGACTTTGGGATTGAGCATACTTTTGTGCGTAGGGGCTATGCAGCATGTTTAGATAGGGTGTATGTGTCTCGGCGGGTGGTCGTAATCAATGTGCGTGTATTGAATGTCTTTTTCTCCGACCACCGGGGAGTTTTTGTGGAGCTCGACTGGGGAGGTCTCCCGCATCGTTTTAAGGGATACTGGAAACTGAATACGCGGATGCTACAAAGTGCGGGTGATGGGGAACTATTCGAGGACTTCTGGGCGTCTATGGGAGTAGACTCCTGGGAAGGATGGGATTTAGTACGACAGTGGGATGAGGTTGTGAAGCCTCGAATAAGGATTTTTATGTGAATCGGTGTAAGGAGGCCACTCGCTTGGAGTATGGTTTTCAGAGGTACCTGGAGGGTCATCTATGACAATGTTATGCACAGGGAGAGGCATCTGGGGTTTACCCAGTGGATGAGATCGATGCTATTAAAGAACAAATCCAAGTATTGAAAAATAAGGTTTTCGATGGGGCGCGCATTTCGAGTGGGGTGGAGGAGGCTTTGTGGGTGGACAAGCCGTCTGCTTGTGTCTTACAAAGTCAGACACAAAGGCGAAAAAGCGACTGAAATTGTGAGTTTAATGGTGCAGGATGAAGTTGACGGGTATAGTGAGGGACAGGTCTTAACAACAACTGAGGGGATAAGTTTTTATGTCGATACTTGGAGTAAGATCCAGATGCAAAGTAAAGACGTGAGTGAGCATGCGATACAGGATTTGGGGAGGGCGTACGATGCGAGTTAAATGATTATGATCGCCTTCTCATGGGTGGGCCTATATCTGAGGCAGAGGTGTGGGAGGCACTACAAGGATGAGTAAGGGGAAGGCTCCAGGCATTGATGGCATCCCTTGTGAATTTTATATCAAACATTGGGAGGTAATACGGACTTTTATGGTTCGTTTACTCAATGCGATGAAGGAGGGGGGGGGGTGTTAGGTCTGTCTTAGCGTACGCGGTGTTGGTCTTAGGAAATGTGATGTGCCGTTAGCGATTAAGGACTACCGTCCCATATCGTTGTGTGTAGTGACTATAAACTATATGCGAAAATATTAATGAATAGAATTAAGAAAGTGTTTGATAAGGTAATCCATAAGAGTCAGTTTGTGTTGCCAGGTAGGTCAATGTAGATGGTCATGGGAATATCAGGGAGTTTGTTGAGGAATGCGGGGTGTGAGGGGTGGGGGTGGTGTTTTGGCTTTAGACTGGCGAGCCGCTTTGATAGTGTGGAAAGAGAGGTTCTGTGGAAATTTATGAGATGGCAGGGTTTTGGTAATGAGGTCATCATGTGGGGCCCATTCGTTGTACAATGGAGCGGGTTTTAAAGTACAAATTAATGGCAGTTAGGTGTTTTTGTACACATGAGCAGGGGCATTCGTCAGGGATGCCCCATGTCTCAAATGTTTTTTGCATGTATGCAGGACCCTTTTTACTGGGCTGTTTGTGGGCGGGGAATATGAGACATCGTGGGGTCCGAGTAGTGGTCGACCAACCCTTGTGGGTTATGTTGATGATACTACTGTGTTATTACGTTCACGGGAGCAATTGGGTTTTGTTGGGAGACTTGTTGACATATTTGGCAAGGCTACGGGGATGTGTGTTAATAGAGAAAAATCGAAAATTATGGAGTTGGGGGAGTGGGTGGGGGATGGGGAGGATGCAGAGGGGTGGACTGTGGTTGATCGTATCACTATATGTGGTATTCATTATAAGCGGGAGGTCGATCAGATGAGGGCGTGCAATTCGGGGAGGGTTGTACATAGTGTCTTGGGGCACTTAAATAGTCTACGGCCGCGACATTTAACCCTGCATCAGAGGGCGGTGGTCATTAATGTCCTGCTTTATAGCAAAGTATGGCACGTTGCTGCACTGTATCCTCTGTAGCAGGGGGACGTCAAACGTCTTTTGCATAGAATTTATCGATTTTTGTGGGGTTCAGGATGCGATTGGCTCACAAGAGCGGTGGTGGAGACACCACTGCATCAGGGAGGGTTGGGTCTCATTCCTCTAGAGGCTCGTGTCATGGCATGTTACGTGAAGCGTCGTTTTCTCCGACTGGGGTGGGATGCATGGCGGGTTAAGCGAATTGTATCACGACTGCGCAGGTGGTGGAGAGGGAGGAATTTAATTTGGTGCGACGCGATGCTTCGCGTATTATTGAACACGAGGGACGTGCGCTATGTAAAATTATGTACCTTAGAAAGGGCGGGTAGGGAGGTAGTCGTGGTGCGAGTTGAAGGAATGTATCCCATGTATGCGTGGGGTGATATATGGAGGCGAGTTCAACAGTTGCGTCTGCTGCTCAAGTACGGGAAGTGGTTTTTAAATTTTACATGGAATCTTGCCGTCTGGGGTGGTGTTGTATAATAGGCGTTTAGAGGAAGACTGGGGTTGTCCGGTGTGCGGGATGGAGGAATCTGCTTTTCATGTTGTGTATTTCTGTGAGACTTTAGGTATGGTACGAGAGTGGTTTCAGTAGGTTTTGCGTGTGGGGGGGGGGGGGGGGAGGTTTGTCGGTACTCCGGGCGTTGAGTTTTGATGTAGGTGGGGTTGACTTGCGTGTACAACGTGCGGTGTCGTATGTTGTGGCCGATTATATTTTCGTGTCATGGGCTATGAGGCACGTTGATGGTAACAGTAGAATTAGGGTGTTAGCAGGGGCGATTTATAGGACAAAAGTCGAAATAGGTTGGTATATGAGGGGAGATGGGAGAGAGACTTCCCGCCTGAATATAAAGCCTTGGAGTTACGAGATTTGAGATAGTTGTGAGTGTTCAGTGGGTAATCTAACGGGCTGGTCTGCTGTGTCTAATTGTGTTTGTCAAGTGCGTGAATGTTTTGTGTTCTCAGAGTTTATGTGCGTCTCCTATGTAACGGTGATGACAAAATATCTTACGTGCTTTGTATATACAACTTTTAGGAATGTTTCTCGTCTTTTATGCCTCAATTACAAGTCATTGGTGTACTTTTTGTATATGGTGTGCTTCCTAGCACAGTTGAAACGTTTTTCTTATTTCCGATTATTTCCTTTATGCCGTGTCCGTGTGCTTTTCAATAATATATGTATATATGCAAGTTTTCGTTTCCTGTAAGCTGTGATGGAGCTTTGAACTATATGTGGAGGCAGTATTTTTCAATGTGTGCATCTTGTCAGTGTATAAGTTCACTTATAGCTGCTGGCATTTGTGTTTTATTGAGATTGTCAAATATCACAGTGTATTTTCGTTTTGTTATATTAGATTATTTTCATTGTAGTGAATGGTAGCGTCATCCTGATCCACCTTTGAACTGTAGTGCCTATTCTTAGTCCATGATAATAACACCGTGGTAGTCGCCCAAATTAACGTATTGTTGTGCTCTTTTAAGGCACCTGAGTTCTTAGATTTAAGTCTTGGATACGTTTGTGTGTTGGCAGCGGAAGCCACGCCTAGTAATATGCCAGAGAAAGTATCCCGTTGTATAATACGTGATTGCTTGTGTATGTGTGTAATTCTGTGTGCTTGTTTTTGTCACATTGTTTATTTGTATAGTGTTTATTTTCCTGTGTTTTGACTTTATTATTTATTTATATAAGAATCTAGTTAGTGCCTGGTATCTCGTTGACATATTATTTTATGCACCCATAACTATTTTGTACCTGAGTTTTCAATAATAAAAAAAAAAAAAAATCTTATTGTATAGGGGTTAATTTTGGGAAAAGCATGTACTTGTTTTTAACTGAGATTGTGACGTAGGTCATTACTCTGATTATATACTGTGAAGGTTGTGAACCTTTGACATATGTCAGTCACAGTATGTTAACTATACAAATCTGAAAGGTTTATATAATTTATATTTTATATAGTTTATATAGTTATAGTTTATATTGTTTATATTATAGTAGTATGTTATATGGACAAATTTGGTGAATGTATATGAGTAACCTCTTTTATGTCCATTACAATGTGTTGTTAAAACTTGTTAGTGTATGTTGTGTAGGATTGTTAGTGTATGTTGTGTAGGATTGTTAGTGTATGTTGTGTAGGATTGTTAGTGTATGTTGTGTAGGATTGTAGTGTATGTTGTGTAGGATTGTTAGTGTATGTTGTGTAGGATTGTTAGTGTATGTTGTGGTAGGATTGTTAGTGTATGTTGTGTAGGAATTGTTAGTGTATGTTGTGTAGGATTGTTAGTGTATGTTGTGTAGGATTGTTAGTGTATGTTGTGTAGGATTGTTAGTGTATGTTGTGTAGGATTGTTAGTGTATGTTGTGTAGGATTGTTTAGTGTATGTTGTGTAGGATTGTTAGTGTATGTTGTGTAGGATTGTTAGTGTATGTTGTGTAGGATTGTTGTGTCATGTTGTGTAGGATTGTTAGTGTATGTTGTGTAGGATTGAGGATCCTACTGTACCCATTTTATATTTTTATTTAATATTAAGCTGTAAAGTTTTTTAAATAAAATAAAAAAAAAATTCATTCGTCTCTCGACCTCTGGGGAGAGAGGACGCACGCCTAGTAGCTACACCTGCCCTCTGGTGGTGACCTTTAGCAACTAGAAGACAAAATGGCGTACCGAGTGGGACAGCGGATTAACACTGTTTGTATACAGCTGGTACGTGGCACACTTACTGGAGCAACGATGCATACATTGCTACCTGCTATCATCAGGGACGCCTATGGTGTCCCCAACGAGGAAGTATATGGTGTTGCCTTAAATGGGATGACCAGAGTATTCCTGAAACTGAATCGTACCGGCGTCTACGACAGACTTGTTGAAGAGTATCAGGAGAGGAAGGTGACGGTGAACTCGGCAGTGGACGTTGTTATGCATGACGTATCCAGGTACTATACGTGGGTGAAGGTGAGGAATGTCCCTTTCGAGGCGACGGCGTATAGTATACAGGAGGTTTTCAACAACTACGGTAAAGTTCATTCGGCAACGATGGGAGTATGGACAGAAGGGCCATATAAGGACGACCTGAGGGCTCTTATACCCTCAAAATGACGTTGGCTAGGCCTATACCGTCCTACGTCATGTTGGTGGAGTCCAGGACGCAGGTTTTTGTACACTATGCCGGCCAGAGAAAGACCTGTCGACTATGTAGCTCATATGACCATATGGCAGCACAGTGTCCTAGAAGGCAGCCTACCAGGGCTCCTGGTACGTTGGCAGTGGAGCAGAGACCATGTGAGTTGATGCCTGAGTTGGGAGAGGAGGAAGCAGTGACGAGTGGTCGATGGAGTGAAGAGGTTAGAAACGGGAAAAGTATCGACGGTCGGTACCTGTGTTACCCTCCCGGAGGTGACAGGGGAGGGGCCCCCATCGCCTGAGGGACGGGTGGACGTGGAAGAGTCTACCCAGGAGAAGTTGCTGGAAGCGGTGCTGAAGGAGTTCTTCGACGAGAAGGTGGCCGGGGAGGATGGTCCTGAGAAGTCAAGTGAGATACAGCTGATGGTTGAGCAGCAGGGACAGGTGAAGGGTTCGAGGAATGACAAAGAGGACATGGAAGTGGTGGTGGAAGTCCATCAGGAGGACGTGCAGGAGGTAGATTTGTGTGTGAGTGAGAGCTCACGCAAAAGGACTGCAGGTGCTTTTGACCTCGATGAGGTTTTAACACCTGGGCAGAGACCCGGGAAGAAGTCATGGGTAGTTGTAGGGGAAAAGGCAAGCAGGGGAGGGGGGGTACCGGGGAAGATCAGTGGGGGGTGCAAGGAGGGGCTGGAGGACAGGTTAGAAAAAAGGATAAAAATGGTACAGGTACTGAGAAAGGTGAAGTGAGTAAGATACAGCGGCATAGGGGTAAGCCCCCTCTTCTAGCAAATTCAAGTGTGTCACAATAAATGTCAATGGGCTTAAATCTGAGGTAAAAAGGGTTTGGTTAGAGTGGTTTTTACGAAGGTTTGATGTATATGTATGTTTTTTGCAGGAGCATAACCATAGGTTAGGGAGTGAATTGAGTTTGAGGGGTTATAAAATGTTTGTCAGTAATGCTTTGCAATTAAAAGGGGGGTAGCAGTAGCTGTAAAGGAGACCAGCCCATTGCGTTGTCATGGGTTGGGAGGATGGGGGAGGGGGAGGGTTGTAAGGGTAGATGGGCACTGGGGGGTGAGGAGAGTATGTTTTATTGGTGTATATATGCCGGCATGTAACAATGTTAGAGTCAAAGTTGATTTTGTTCGTGATGTTTTGATGTATTATTTGCGGGGTTTACCTTCCATAACTGTACTTGGAGGTGATTGGAACTGTGTGATTAGGTATGGTGATGTGACGCTGAGGGGGGCAGGATGTGTTTTGGGTGCGCTAAGGGATGTGTTAAGGGATGTAGGAGTTGTAGATGTGGTGGGCAGGGGGGAGTATGGGGTGGAGCACACGTTCATTCGTGGGAATTATGGGGCGAGGGTTTGATAGGATATATGTGATGCAGGGGATTGGTGTGGAGAGAGTGAGGGCTTTTGATGTCGGTTTTTCGGATCACAGGGCGGTGATAGCTGATCTGCGGGTGGAATGGTATAGTACGCATATATGTGGGTATTGGAAATTGAATGTGAGGCTTCTGCAGGAGGGGGATGAGGGCCCCCTTTGGGAATGGTGGAAAAAATTTCGGGGGGGTAAAGGGGGGTGGTTTT
>NW_026510229.1:0-14787 GCF_026875155.1 Cherax quadricarinatus | reverse complement strand
AAAAATTTGGTAAACATTAATAATAAAATGTGGACTGTATATTAAATTTAAAAAATTAATATATATACATTTAAGGAGAATTTATAATAATAAGACTCACCAATTTATCTGGAGATTACTTGGTGTATCATACACAAACCCCTGCCTAAATATGAAGAAAATACTGGCCAGAATTTCAACATAAATATAGACATCGACTTAGCTGGGGTCCTTGACTGTCCTATCCACTTGCCTAATGTTCACATTGTACAGGACTGCAAATCCAACAATTTTGGCTCCTATTTGAGAGGTTTTAAGCCCAAAAAATTCTTCCGATTTTCACTAACGTTTGTCTCGGTCAATTCAAAACAATGGTGACTCTCCCCCAGCGACGTTCACCCATTTCGCTGGTTCTTTATTTATTTACAATTAATTTTTATTACCTACAATATATTCCATCAATTTATATACATAATTCACTGTATTTTTGGAAAATATGCAGTATTTTCTACACTAGTATAAAGATGAGAACAAAACTCGCATAGGATAGTCACATACATAAACATTTACACCTTAAAGTATCCCTAATCTTACAACTGATTCTAATCATCTAATGTATAGGTATTCTTCATGCTGTAATAAGGCAAGTTACAAAGCACACACAGATAACTGCCCTTGCCTAGAGTAACACGAGAGATGCCGGCTGAAGGCTGGGTCCCCCAGTTACTATCTCCCAAAAATCTGCCTCGATCAATATATGGGCTTCTCTACTTCCATTAATACAGGTTATGAATTCTCTTGTTAGCAGCAGATTAATCAATAAGTATAGTTGGAAAAGATTGCTTAGGGCGACAAAAGTGTGAGAGTGAGGGCTTGTTTATAGAATGTTGTCTTCGTGTTGCTCCACTGTTTGACCAGAACTCCAACCCGTGTACACAAACTCTTTACAAAACTTCTAAACAATGAGCTCAACTCATCTCTATAAACCTTATTTCTACTCACAATAATTATTACAATGAATACTAATACTAGAAAAATAATTATTTTTCTAGTATTATGTAATAAATATTACTTTGTGTCTGATTGTAATCAGATACAAAAAAAATTATACACTGTACCACAGATAAAAAAAATCAATAGAACATCAACATGCGAGAATGGTCACACTTCTAATACATTTTTTTAGTTAATTTCCAGCTTTTACAGTAATGGGGATATTTGCAAATCATTTACTGAAGACTTGTATATATGTCAAGTAAACTCTGACAATGTTAACAGTTGCAGAGACGAAAAGGGTGGAAATGTTTTACAGTATCAGTTATATTAATAATAATAATCACAATATTAACAATAGTAATAGTGACAGTAAAATAATCATACTAAAATAATAATAATAATAATAATAATAATAATATATAATAATAATAAAAATAATAACCACAATGGCATCAATAATAAGAATATTGATAATACTGTTAATTTCTGAAGCTCATCTCCAAAAATTTATACACCACATGTGATCAATTTAATCAAGGTGGCTATTTATTACACACCTCCCCAGTCCAGGGAAAAATGTTCTTAGTGAAAACTTCAGAAATGACACAACTTCGTTAACTCCTTTAATATTAATATATAGTTGAGAATACATTCACCCTCATTATTAGACATTTCTAGATATTCTTATTGCTATATGGATTACAGCTGACAAACAGTTATTTTAAAAAATTTCTCTAACTGACAAGTGTTCCATCTACAACTAATCAAATTCGCCCTATAAAGAATCCAGGTAACCAGGACCTGAGCTGGAGGACGTCAGGTAGCAGAGAAACAGCTTCACCTGACATTTCCCCATTCACATCATTCAACATCATTTAATAAAAAGAAAGAAAAGGGATCCACACATTCTCCCTTGTACACCAAAAAGGCTCAAAAATGGAAAATAACATTCCCCTGCAGAGGTGTCGCTTTACAGCTGACATCTTTGGTAACAGACACCGTTATAGCAGCATCATAAATTAGGGTACACATTCTTGTATGCCAGTATTCCAGTACAAAAAAAAATTGAATATATACCAAGCACAAAATCTTTTATACATGTCCACTCTACATCTTCCTTTACAATTTTAACTGAATAGTAAATCATCTTCAATACACAAAAAGTTATCATGATTCCTCACACGTATACAAAAATGCAATTACAACTTTCTTCTCTAAATAGTCAGTTACAGGTTGTTTAAAGGTTTAATCCCATCCCAGTCTGACCTGTGGTCTTATAGTTCTAGGTGGTAACCTTTCTTCCTGTTCTTCCTGGCCCAAACTTTCAAGTTCCAACACATTTTCTGCACTTCCCTTATACAGTTTAACTTAACCATACCACGGGCGGGATTTGAACCCGCGGTCAGAGAGAGTCAAAATTCCAGACCGTCGCGTTAGCCACTGGACCAGCTATCCACAATAAGATTCGTCCAACTAGGTATATTTCTACACCATAGGAAGGTTAGCATAGGCACCACTGTGACCACAAATGCAAGTGGTGCCTATGCTAACCTTCCTATGGTGTAGAAATATACCTACTTGGACGAATCTTATTGTGGCTAGCTGGTCCAGTGGCTAACGCAACGGTCTGGAGTTTTGAGACTCTGACCGCGGGTTCAAATCCCGCCCGTGGTATGGTTTGTTTGCAATCGTGTCATTACGATTTCGTGAGACAGTTTAACTTTTTCTGAACCCTTTTTACTACAGTTCCATCAAATGGGTTTATTGGTTCATAACCCTTTCCATTATTCAATACACTTTCCACATGATATGGACCAACAATCCATTTGGAGTTCAGTTTTCTAGAAGTTCCAGGCTTAGGATCTTCATTGGAAATCCAAACTAATACCCCTGGACCTATAATTTGATCTGATCTCCCCGTAACTGGATCGGTAGCGCACTCAGCTCGCACACTAAGGTCCGGTACGGCTGGAAAACATTAGGACGTGTTTCCATACGACACCTGCTGTTCCCGTTCACTCATCAGTATAAAATGGATACCTGGGTGTTAGTCGACTGGTGTGGGTCGCATCCTGGGACAAAACTGACCTAATTTGCCCGAAATGCTCTGCATAACAAGGGGCTTTCTATATAGTAGTATGTCATTGATGTCAGCTAGGCCTGTATACCTTGTACATGTACTTGTAGAAATAAATATTATTATTATATTATTATTATTATTATTGGCCTTTGTCAAACACTCTTTGGTTTTCAACTTGGTTTAATTAATAGCACCTTTCCACTGATCATGGTGCATAGACAAACTCTACTCGTCTTCTGGGATGTTAAAATCCCCAAATTTTAGGGATGGGTGGTACCCAAATTGAGCACAAAAAGGCGACGTACCTAGAGAAGTATGGACAGCCTCAGTTAGAGTTAACTGTCTAATACAAGTATTTTGGCTATAAGTAAGGATGGTCATTACAGTCTTGCTAGCAGTGACTTCAAAGTTCTATGGGTTCTAATACTGAATTTCCCTTTTACAAGTCTTTAAATTCTGCACTGGTAAACTCGCTTCCATTATCCATTACTACCACTTTCAGCTTCCCAAACATGCCGGAATCCTTATGAAATTCTTTGAGGACAGTCTTGATGGTTTTGTTCCTAAGATGATGCACTCAACAACTTTGAGACATGATCAATCACTGTCAAACAATGACTATAACCATCCATACCAGGATGTAAATCTGTTAGATCTCTTGCAGCTCTTTTTCCCTTTTCTTCAACAACTGGTAATTCCTGATAAATTAGACACATGTGCAACTCTTAGGTATCTTTACTGAGGAAAAGTTTCGCCACACAGTGGCTTCATCAGTCCATACAAAGGAGAATCCTGAAGAACAGGAGAAGAATGAGGTAATCAGTCCCTCAACCTTGACTGATTACCTCATTCTCCTCCTGTTCTTCAGGATTCTCCTTTGTATGGACTGATGAAGCCACTGTGTGGCGAAACGTTTCCTCAATAAAGAGTTGCACATGTGTCTAATTTATCAACGTGTCGGTTCTCTGAACCATTCATCGACAACTGGTAATTCCTGCCATTTTCTCACACCTGCACCTGTAGTCCAATATTTCTGGCAAGTGGCACATGAATTCACATATTTCACAACATCCCGCCACATTCCTGGCAAATATAAATTTTGTTGTGCTTTACAGTCTTATGTTTCCCTAGCTGATTATCATTGTGCATCAAAGCACAAACTTCCTGAACCATCATAGACTCTGGGATAACAACATTATAGGCGAGTTGCTTAAATTCTTCTCATACATTATCTTTTATCTGAAAATATTCTAATGATTTATGTCCTGGCACTTTCTTAGGGATAGATTTTTTCACTGGTGATCTTTCCTCTGTTACAATATCACTTCTTCCCTGGAAAGTCTGGACACATCTGTTCTTCCTACCCGACAAGAATCCTGAACTTTACTACCTGTATAGTTGGGTCTACTCCAAACATCTGGCACTCTAATACCTTTCTTATATAGGATCTGAAAATTATAATGTCTCATCTCCATCTTATATCTGCTCATTCTGGGACTATCGGCCTTTTTCTTGAACACTTGAATCAAAGGCTGATGGTCCGTTACAATTCTTAAATGAATGAAAAACCTATACTCTTGTACAATTACTAATGCCTCTATCCGTAGCTGAATAGCGTTTCTCTGGATTAATTTCTTAAAAAAAATACGTTACAGCCTGTAAATGAATATTCCTTTCCACATTAATACAGCAACAATATGTTGATCACTTGCATCTGTATATAATTCAAACTATTCCGATTGGCAGTTACTAATACAGGAGCCTCCATTAATTTTTTGCTTCAAAGTATTAAAAGCTTCCTCATATCCCTGACTCCATACAAACTTTTCATTTTTACCCATCAGATGAATCAATGGAATCGCAGTCTGCAAAATCTTTGATAAATTTACGATAGAACCGACACATTCCTAAGAAATGTCTTACTTGTCTCTGACTAGTAGGTGGCATCATGTCTTTGATCCCTTGTTAATTCTTGGGATCAGGTTTAATTCCTTCCTCTGAAACATGTCCCAGAAACTTCATAGATTGTTGGGCAAAATGACACTTACATATGTTTAGTTTCGCATCCTCGTAAATGTTAAAGCTATTCTTTGTACCAGTTCCTCAAACGTATCTGCATACATAATCACATCAAAATAGTTTCTTATCCATCTGTGTTTACACTACCCTTGCATTACCACTGAAAATTGCGGCCGCTACTGACAACCCAAATGGTAGTGATTGAAACCTTTAACTATACAGGTTATTTCCACCTGAGAAAGTAGTAACATCCCTTTAACTTTCTTTTAGCTCAACCTGATGAATATTATCTTTCGTATCTAGGGTCACAAAACTTTCCCTGCTACATTTTCTGCCATGTTAACCAATCTAACAGAGGTTCAATATCTTGCTTAATGTGGTTATTCACACCTTGACAGTAAATGCTTATTAATCTTTTCTTGCTATCAGGTTTACTCACTAAGACTATGGAGGCTAAATAAGTTGCAACTGAATCTTCAATAACCATTTTCTTCGGCATTTCCTCTATCATACTCCTAATTATCTCTAGCTTGCTCGGGGGTGTCTATACAATGGCATTCTGACTGTCATTATCAGTCATGGGGGGTCTGAGCGTCACCAACACTGATTTTCCCCTAACTCAGAATCATCTAGCATGACCAACAAATGACAGCAATAAATCCTTAAATTTCTTTTGTTCCTTATTATTAAATGGATCTAACTCTCTTAACATTTTCAGTAATAGAGAGAGTTATGCTGGCAACTTGTACACAGGATTACATATAGTACATCTACAATATCACCTTGTTGACACGTACAATCATGTTCCTCCATTGCTTAAAAATTTCAAAATGAGTAGGACACAGCTTAACATTAAGTAATTCTATACAAGCTAACGTAGTGTTTTTCCCTGGTATCGTAACCTTCATCAAACAATGATTTATATTCTAGCTGACTATCATCCACTAGCATATAGTCAGCAACAATAGTTCTAGGTTTAATTTTTAATGTTCTATTACTCATATTTCTGAGAGGTAGGGACACCCGACCTTTATCATCACACATACTTATCATAGTGCTACACTTAAAACTGTCTTCTCTCCTTTTAATATCCAAGGAATTTCAAATAAATATAGGGCTTGTGGTTTGAAAACCCCCCACTGGCAAGTCAACACAATTATATGGATAATTTTCAAAGATTTTCCTAATCTGGACATAGGCTACTTGTTCTTTCCTCTTAATTTTAATCATTTGAACTTTGGTCAATCTCTTGACAACGTAATTTTCTAAAGGTTCTCCTGCTCGGCATTCCACACAAAAACTGTCTCTGGCTATGAGATCTGCACCTAACAGAACATCTACATCCATATATTTATCTGACTCAGTAATAAATAAATGACGAGACTGGAAAAACGTGCATCCTCAAAAGTACTGAACCTTCACGTCAAGATTGTGACCTGAGTAAGACTCCAATATTTTAGTACATCGTCTCATCTGTTCTGGTTTCACATCTATAGCCTGTAAATTTCTCTAAAATCAGTGTAATGGTACTTCCTTATAGCAATAAACTGAGTATCAGTTATCTTTATGGAAAGGATGGGAGTGTCGGTTATTCTATTTACTCATTACTACACTCCTTTTTTGGGCTGTTCTTTACAAATAACCAAACTTCCTCTACTGGTTCATCTGGGATTTGACTAGTCATGGTTTCCTTGGATGGCATTATGAAACTCCCAAATATTCCACTGTTACTTGTTACCTGGTTCTGTCTGCTAAATGATGGGGAAGGGAGGTGTATAAGATTGGGGTACTGACTGCTGGATTATTATTATTATAATCAAAAAGAAGCGCTAAGCCACAAGAGCTATACAGCGCTGCAGGGTAGGGAAGGAAGCAAGGGAATTGGATGGCAGAAGGGAGGGGGGATGATCAGCAGGTTACAGAAAACAGCAGGGCAGGGGATAGTACACGGGGGTAGAAGGTAGCAAGAGATTGAAGTAGAAAGGGCTGAAGGTATCAGAATTTGTGAAGTAAGTCAGTCGTTGTCAAAAAGTCAATGAGAGAGTCCGGATGAAAGGTGGGTCCATCAGCGAGAAGGGAAGGTAAAGAGAGAGCAGCGGAGCGAAGACGACGACAAGAGGTAAATTCTGCGTGCTCGTTGATAAAGTGGGCAGTCCAACAGAATGTGGCTGACTGATAATGGAGCTTGGCAACTCTCACAGAGAGGAGCAAAGACGCCTCTCCATGAGATATCCATGAGTAAGACAGTATGGCCAATGCGAAGACGGGAGAGAGTAGTCTCCAACCTCGACACTGGTGATAAGAAGACGGCCAGTAACCTATACTCGGTTTAATAGACTGAAGTTTGTTGCCGAGCATAGTAGACCAACGTTGTTGCCAACGGGTGTGAAGGTGGGAAGATATTGCAGCAAAATAGTCCGTAAATGGAATACCTCTATAAGAAAACTGGTAGGCATGTACTGCTGACCGTGCAGCAGTGTCTGCCTGTTCATTGCCCTGTACGTCAACATGACCAGGGACCCAACAAAAACAATATCTTTATGCTTGGTAAAGATGCGGCGTAGCCAAAGTTGGATACGGAGGACTAAGGGTGAGGTGTATCAAATTTTGTATAGCCTGTAAAGCACTAAGGGAGTCTGAGACAACCACAAATGATGACACAGGCATAGATGCAATACGGATAAGTGCTGTAAGGATGGCATATAATTCAGCAGTAAAAATACTAGCCGAAGATAGTAAATGCCCTTGTACGACGCTGTCCGGAAAACACTGCTGCGAATCCTACGCCGTCAGAAGACTTAGAGCCATCTGTGTACACAGCAATGGCATGAGAATGAGAGTGAAAGTGGTCAAGAAAAAGAGAGCGAGAAGCGACCGTAGACAGTTGGGCTTTCGAGCAAGGGAGGGAGAAAGAACAGACTCGAACAGCTGGAACTTCCCAGGGGGGTAGGGAAAAGTGAGTGCTACATTACATAGAAAGGTGGTAGTTGAAGAGAAGACAGAGCGAATGAAGGCGAAGAGAGAAGGGACGGAGTAAACAGGGGCGGCGAACAAATAAAGAATGTCTACTAATATCAGTGACCATTCTATAAATGGAAGAATTGCGGAGATCATGAGAGCGTACATAGTAGCGCAGGCAATGGGCATTACGGGGATCGGTAAGGATGGGAAAGTTCGCTTCTGCATAGAGGGGTCTCGACAGGGGAAGAGCGGAAAGCACCAAGGCATAAACGAATCCTTGGTGGAATGGGGTTAAGGCTAGAGAGAGTAGCAGGAGATGCCGCTGAATAGATCTGATCACCATAATCAAGTTTCGATAAAATAAGGGTGGAATGTAGGCGAAGGAGGTTCGACGATCAGCTCCCCACGAAAGATGAGCAAGGGGTTTTAAGAAGATTCAGTCGGCTGTGACAAGTTGCCTTCAGAGAGGTGATGTGAGGTTTCCAGGATAACCTACGATCAAAGAGGAGGCCCAGAAACTTGACTGTATCACGTTCAGGGATACGGGAGCCATAGAGGTAAAAAAGGATGATCGGAGATGACAGAGCGTCTAGTGAAAGTGATTTGGTGGGTTTTAGTGCTGGAAAATTTAAACCCACGTGTGGTGGCCCAATTGGAAACACGGTCGACTGCATGTTGGAGAGAAACTGTAAGGAGGTGACAGTCAGCGCCTGCACAGGCAATAGCAAAGTCATAACATAGAGTGATGACCAAATTTGTGGAAGATAGAGGCCAAATCTTAATAGCAGGGAAAAAGTGTTTGCTCAGAAAACACCCCGGGGGGGACCCCTTCACTTGGATAAAGTCCGGGGGGAGGGGCACATTTTAACCCGACACGGAAATCCCCTGTCAGTTAAAAAGTTCTTAAGGAAGGATGGTAGTTTTCCCTCGAAGGCCTAAGGAGTGGGCTTGGGCTTAAAATATTATACCTTCAAGTTGTGTCATATCCCTTTTCAAGGTAAAAAAAATATGGCAAAAAATGAGTGGTTATTCGCAAAGGCATTTCGAACATACTTTCCCAAAGCGTAGTAAAGGGGTCTATGGTAGAAGTCCCTTACGAAAAACCATATTGACGAGTGGAGAGACTGTTTTGTGTTTAAAAACCACACAAACGTCTATTTATAGGGTTCCATTTCTTTGCAATGCACTGGGAAGAGCAAAGGGACGTGTGGGGGGTTTCATGTCCCCTAGTGCTGGTTTGCGGGAAAAGGGGAACAAAGGGGATTTCCACGCTGTGGAAGAATCCCCTTTTGACCAAAAAAGACTGTAAAGGGTAAAAGGAAATGCAAGGGGTGATGATGTAAAAAGTTGTGATACGAATATGAATGTCGTCGGGCCCCCGCTGCCCAGATCGCAAGTGAGGTGTTGCCCCCCAGTTTTTGAAGTGTAAAAGGCACATTATACTGTTCTTCTCTGGAGGGGAAAAAAAGTCAAGGGTCTAACTCTTGGCAGACTTTGAGGAAAAAATGAAGGGCATAGATGGGGTCCCTGAGAAATACGGACCCGATGATTGCCAAATTTTATTGGCAACATTAGTGGGTTTGCTATATCAACACGGCAACCGCAGAAAAGGGGCCGGGTCAGGGGAATATTTACCACTCAGTTTTGTATTTTTTCCCGACTGACTCGAGGAAGCGGGTGATGGGGGGAAATTGCCAGCAAATGCGTTTAGCGTCACGGAGACACGGCGAGCGATGCATGTCTGTTTAAAATCAAGGAGTCCCTCTGTGGTTCATTGTACCGGTACCCGCCCCCTGAGCGCGTTTCAAAAAAGTAACGAGCAAAGCAGGAGACCCCCAAGGCAGATTTCTGAGAATGCCTGCCCCAAGTTTGGGGTTTAAAAATGAGAAGCTGGGGAAAAAGGGGGACGGAAGAGGTGTAAAAGCCTCGAGGAGGACGAAAAAGGAAACTCTTTAAAAAAAAGTTGGGTGAGTAAAGGTTCCAATTTTCCCCATTAAATTTCCAGGTGGGGTGGAAGAGGTGGCGAAAATTTAAGGGGAAGTAAGAAGATTGGGAAATGATCACTTCTGTAAGTCCCGGGGGGGAACAGACCAAGTGAAGTCTAATGCGGCGGGAGGAAGGCAAACGAGGATCGTGCAAGAAGTATGAGTCGAGGTCAAAATGGGTGGGTCCCTGTATTTAAAACATGGAGGGGGTGGGGGGAAAAGAAAAGCCTTAACTGAATTTCCCACGGGAATCACAGTGAGCCCCCCCCCCCCAGAGGAAATGGTGGGCTTTTAAATCCCCAAAGTAAAGAATCGGTGGCGGAAAAAATGACGAAAAGGAAGGCAAAATCCGGAATGATTGCCGGAAGGAGAGGTATAAAAAACAGAGGTATACCCCCTATGAAAGTGGTTTAGGGGCTGCTGTGTAATGCGGGAAAGTAGAACAAATAGCTGTGGTCGGAATTCAGTGCGGAAAGAAGGGCACTTTCTTTTTAAAGGCCCCATCAGGAAAAGGATCTGAAAAATACAATAAATTATACCCTGGAGTGGAAAAATAACAGCGGTGTAATTTTGGTTCTTGTAAGAAAAACCCCAACAGGGGAAAACTGGAGAGTAACATCTGGCTCCCCCCGATTCCCTGAGGCCGCGTATATTCCATAAAAATAGGCCATGTTGGGCATGATAAAAGTATTGAAATCCGAGGAAAGGGTTTCGGACTAAAAGGGTTAGAAAAGTCACATGCGGGGGCAGGGGAAAAATGTTCAAGCAGGGGGAAAAACCGCTGTGAAAAAAGGGAGTTGCGCGATGGAGCAGGGAGGGGGAGAGAAAGAGCGGAAGGTGGATCAGTGTCCATTGAGGTTTGGTCTTGCAATATATTTAGAGATTGCTTCAAGTGTTTGGAATTAGAGATTCGTAGGGAGAAATATTGGGAATGGTAGGGGGGGATGAGTAAAAAATTTGGAACTATTGGACTGTACCAAGGTAGGGGGGGTGCGAAGGGTGGAGGGAACTGGGAAGCGTGGCAGGGGGCAGAAGAGGCAGGAATGGGAGGTGGCAGAAGGGAAAAAACTTGGGAGGGAAAGGGAGGGGTACATTACGAGGAGGAGGGGTTTTAAAACCCTTTCACTTGTAACTGAGCCGTGAGGGGGAAGAATAGGGCAGACAGGAGGGTTTTAAAAAGAGGTGGAAGATGGGTAGGAGGTGGGGTTTCCGGACCTTTTTTTGACTTTTGAGAAATGAGGGGGCGATTGGGGGTGTGTAGAGGTTTGTTGATAATGAGGTTTTGAGAGAGAACTCGAAAAGCGAGAGAGGGGGGTGAATAGGGGGGTGGGTTTCCCCCGGGTTAGTCAGGAGTGATTATGGGGGAGGTAAACCACGAGGTGGTTTTAGAAGATGGGATATAGAAGTGGGGGGACGTTTGAAACACGGGAATAAAAAAACACGTGGGGGTTCCCTTGGAGGGAGGTGAGAAACTGCCCTGGCTAAAGGGGGCCTTTTTGTTCTTTGAGGTAAAGGATTTTCCCGTCGTTTTTTAAAAAGAAATGACAACGGCGAGAGTCGAAGGGTGGCCTCATGACGTTAAGGCAAGGGGAGATCGATTGCAAGACGTATTAATGGTTCCCGGGACCAAGACGGGGGATTCGGCGATGTTGAATATTTCGCTGGAGGCAAATCGCAGCAATTTTACACTGTTGTGGGGTTTTTGGGTCACCTTTTTGAACTTGTAAAAGATGTCCTTATATAAATAGGTGGGGGTTCTCGGCTGTCAAAGTTAAACGAGCCAATTTCTAGGGTTTTTCGTCTCCGCCCCGGGCAGGGAAAAAGTAAGTGTTACTTGAGGATTGGGAGTCTTGGGTTCCAGGTTTAAGAAAGTCGGTGCCCAAAAGTCTGGAAATTTTGTTGAACTATGGTATGGGGCAGAATGACGGTACCACTACAAGAATTGAGGGAATGATGTTTTTCAAGAGTGACAGGAACAGTATCGATATGGGAAAGACGAGAGAGCTCATGAGCCTGGGTAGCATTCTGTACAGTAATGATGCGAGTACCGCTCTTAAGAGCATGAAAAGAAATATCTTTACCAACATGGCGTAGGAGTGCCTTGCCAATACTATGGTCAGAAAGATAGGCAGTAGAGGAAGTTGGTTGTAAAGTGAAGAATTTAGTCCACTGTTCAGTCTGAAACTGAGCGTGGAAAGGTAGTGAAGAACGTGTCGATCGTTTCTGAGAAGAACGAGAAGGTGGAGAAGTATCATCAGCAGGTAATTGTCGTTGACGTTTAGGCGTGGACCAGACTTGGTCCGACGTGGAACGGTCGGCGATTTGAAAATTGCCGCACCGTAGAGGGAGAGGCCGGAAGCATAGTCAGAGGAGAGGAAGGTCCGATAAATCGAAGGAGTCAGTCGAGGCCTCAGTACCTGAAGCGGGTGAGGAAACAGCACCGGCAAGAGGCATGAGGAATGACTGACTGCTGGAGAGCATTAAACTGACATACATAACTAGAGGGATATTCGGGTGGTCTGTAGTATTATGACTGACCACTCGTGGTCAGCTCCATTGAAGGTTCTCACCAGAACCTTCAATGGTAAACATACTTTACCTTTCCTTTTCTTCCAAACTAAGATTCTTTATCATAAATGTTTCAGTACAGTAACATGGGTTACCTCCCCCCCCCAGGGAAAGAGCGAACGACAGCTTGATATTTAATTTCAAATTACTGTACAAACCTTATAGTGTCATTATCTATGTTATAATGTATCTGGTAAAGTCTCTTCATAGCCTAAGACAAATTCTCTAGACCATAAAACTTTGTTTAACAGCCTCTATACCTTCTAGTGATCTCATTTCTGGGTTCACTTCTAGCCGAGAATCTATAACCTTAAATCCTTATCCTTATCTTACACATACTACCCTCCAATCGACTCTAATCATTCACTTCCATCATTGCTTTATCCTCAATATGTCAAGTGGTACTCCTCGCCTTCCTAGGGACAAAGGTGGGGTTAAGAGGACATGAATCTGTAACTCTGCAATTATCCTCGGTTAAACCTTGGAGCTGCATGGTATATCCATCTGTTAACAATCGTACATGGTGATCATTTCCAATTTCCTGGAATCCATGCAATCTCCTAACATGTATTTTCTCCCCTTGAGACATGTATCTGTCCATAGTCATTAAATTACCCTTATTCCAAGTCTTCTCGGGAGAGTCAAGCATGAAAAACAATCCCACCGTTGCCACCTGAGATGCAGCTGCCACCACAGTTCCACCCTGGGGTCGACAGATCACCAGACGATGCCACATTGTTTGGTTCCTCAAGTAGAGACTCGGAATGGACAAAAGTATGAGAATATAGAAATGAAATAAAGGGAAAATAACTGAAGTTTGTGGAAAAAGAACATAGTACTCCAGTCTCTCTGCAAGAGATACGCTGACATCCACTGTTAAAAGAGCAGGTGGTGAGATAAAAGTAACTAAAGTCATAGGATAAGGGGGAGACATGGAATTTGGGTTACAGCAAGAAAAAAAAAACTGATAAATAACACGGGATAGATAGAACAAGGTATTGGTCTTGATAAATACTGACTTAAGGTAGCTTGGCCTGAAAATAGAGTAGTGGGCACCGTATCAGGGGCTTGACTTTCCATAAGAAAAATGTAAATCAATATAGTTTGAAATTCAAATTCTGACAAATGGACCTTATATACATGGCACAAAGGGGGAAGCAAAACATACCCAGATACAGTTTAATAAATATACAATTTAATAAATATACAAACATTACAAGAGAATCTGAAATTTTAGCACTAAAAAGAAATTTGCGATCTCAAAACACAAAATATCGGAATACTGGTCTAGTGTTATTGTACTGTACTGTTCTGTTATTGTACTGTACTGGTGTTCTGTTATTGTACTGTACTGGTGTTCTGTTTTATTGAACAGTTCTGGCCTGTGATAGTGTACTGTACTGATCTTGTGTGGTACTATACTGATCTTGTGTGTTTGTTACGGTTCGAAACTTAATCTTTAGCCAGGTTAGTGCACTCCGTAACAACACTTCATAGAATGAGAGGACATGGTTCCAAACATAGAAATGTAAGGCACAAATAATAGTTACTCAGTCTTTTCTAGTTTCTTTTTATTTAAAGCTTAAATACTTTAGATATTCATAAATATCTATTAAATATCACTTTGTCAGAAGCTTTCATTCACACAAGAGAAATCTTAAATAGAATGTACATCAATGTCAATATGGTCACTACACTTGTTAATGATCAGAGGAATATTACTGCTTCCTCAATAGTGACATAACTTGTGTGCAAATACATATATTGAGAATTAACACTATCACTGAGTAACTCCCTGGCATAAGAAATATATCACAAAGTTCTAAGCTTGACACTGGTCGTCACATCGTAACCTGAAGGTAACAGTATATAATTGTCCACAGACTTCACTTCACAATAAACCACAAGCTGGTTCAGGAGTTTCTATAACACAATTCTCAATCCAAGTGAGAATAAGGTGAAGTACTAGGAGGGTAGCTCAGTCAATGCACACTGAGTCGGCAGAGAGAGCGAACTGAATTAACACTGTTAATCCCTACATGACATCAACTCGCCAAAGGGGAGAGGGAATAGTAGGCTAAACTATCGTCAAAGGACATACCTTGTTTCAACTTTTAGCCAGCTGTTACCTACTACCTAACATTACTCAAAATACACACACACACACACACACACATTAATATATTTTAAAATTAAATA
>NW_026510228.1:0-14254 GCF_026875155.1 Cherax quadricarinatus | reverse complement strand
TAAAAATACGATACTGGTAGCCCTAGAACTAGAGACATATCCTAGTGACGGACGCTGTGAAATTGTAGAGGTGCTTGGCACAAGAGAGACTGATCAAATTTTATATTGATAATAATATTGATATGAGTAATCAGAAATAATGTGAAAAACAACATGCAACTCCTAGTGCGACCCTCTGTCGTGTTGGGGGGGTGTTGCAACCCCTGAATGGGTTACAATGATTATTATGTATATATGTAATGTATATTACCTTTTCATTTAATTTTATATTGCTTATATTTGTGATAATAGCTAAATCGTAAATATATTGCTTTATATTCTTATTTGACTTATGTTGTTAGGATGTATATAAAATGTGCTCAGTTAGGCTTGATTGTCAAACTACTGTAATTATCGCTTGTCGCTCGTTATACTGCCGGCTTCTGAGCTGCAGTTGTCCACGTAGCTATCACGTGATCGAGGGGGGGGTGTCCTCACCTCTCGTGAAGTAGTCAGTCTGCTGGAGACTCGCTTGCTGGTTGGACAGATTGTCTGTCTCATTATTCTTGTTGGTTCTGTAGAACTTTGTTCACAGAACATTGTATAGACTTAGTGATTTTCGACGTTGTACTGAGGTTGTGTGTCTCTTAGACACTCTGAACATCTCAGGTCCTTAGCTATAGCTTCTGACCTAATTTTGTACTGGTTTCTGTGTATTGTCACAGTCACAGTTTTTCCTATGCTGAACATAGTATTATGGGAGCTTTGTAACTTTTGTGGAGGATCTGCAGATGGTCCCTACTTAGTGTCGTTATATTATCTCCTGATTCTGTGTCGCAGTCGCTTGATATTGCATTGCTATTGGGCTTAGCATTCTTTGTTGTTCAAGCAGACTGTTCGGGTTGCCAGTCGGTCAAGAAGTTAGTTTATTTGAGGACTTTGTCAGTCACTTGTTTAAGTCTTATTCGAGTCTTGAGACATAGCTAACTACTTAAGAGCACTTACACGCATACACACACTTACTTGTACATATTTGTAATATCTTATTAAATGTTAATGTACCTGACGGTACTTAAGAATTATAAATGTGATATGTGCTTTCAGCAGAATAATATTGAACTCGAGAGATTGATTTTATTTTGATTGCTGTGATTTAATTTACTTTGATAATATACCTCTAGACTTAATAAATTTATTAAATTTTAATTTCTCTAGTTAGCAGCTTACCAGTTGTAATCCTAAAGCGCTATTGAACAATACTGAATTTTAATGGATAATTGGACAAGGATACTGACTACTTGTTACGAAAACCCAGTAACAGGCTGGATGCTAGAAGGGCAGTCCTTTCTAGTATTCACTGGAGATCTCTAAGCTTTTAGAATCGCGTTTTTTGTAACACACTACTGTTCTGGTTAGAGAGGGGATGTCAATGGATACCTTGGATTGGGTAGTACAATTGTTCTCGGATGTAACTGGTATGAGAGTGAATTCAGAAAAGTCCATGGTCATGGAATTAGGAGCTTGGGCTGGGAGGGTTGAGTGGGGTAGTTCAGTGGTGGGAGGCGGGTGAATTTGTTAAAAATTTGTGGTCTCATCTATGCAGACAATCTGGATGTAGTGCGCAGGGAAAACTCGATTAGGTTGGTGGATAGGATTCAGGGGCGATTGGGTGCATTCAGGCCTTATTATTTGACACTTGTACAGCGGGCCATTGTCATTAATGTCTTATTGTATAGTAAGGTGGTGGTGGCCGTGTTCCCATTAACACTGACTGCGATAGCAGACATACTTAGGAGGGTTTTTAAATTCTTGTGGGGCTCGGATGTGATTGGCTTAAAAGGGACGTGGTAATGTTACCTGTGCAGTGGGGGGGGGTTGGGTTTGCTGGACTTAAAGAGGGGGGTCAAATGTGTCTTTTTTAAAAGGGAGGTGGCGAGGGAAGGTGTGGGTGGGGGGGTATGGTCAGGATCCATGAAAGATTGAAACGAATGTATTCGGGAATGGAGTTGCGGGAGTGTGAAACTGTTTTGAGGGCTATGGCATGGGCTCGAGATCCGGGGAAGGTCAAAATAGGTGAGATGTGTCGATTGTTGGTGGGGAGGGTTGTGGTGCCTGTAGAGGGAATTTTCCCCATGTATACATAGGGAAGTATATGGAACAGGTTAAGTAGGATGAAGTTACAACCACGAGTACCTGACGTAATGTATCGTTTTCTGCATGGGATTTTGCCGTCGGGTGTGGTTCTGAGGGATAGACGTGTGGTTGAGGGAGGGTGTGTGGAATATGTGAAGGTGAGGAGTCGGCATTTCATGTTGTATAATTTTGTGAGGGGATGTGAAGCTTCAGGGGTTGGTTGAGTAGGGTACACCATAAGATTGGGGGTAAAGGGAGTTCTGTTTTGAGAGCTTTAAGTCTTGACGTGGGGGGATTGGATGAGAGTATCATTAGGGCTGTGGGGTACATTATGGTAGATTATATATACATATCGTGGGGAATGAGGGGGAAAGGAGTTAGTGAGGTGAAGAGGCGGGTTTTAGCGGTTACGTTTTATAAAACGTTGTGCCGTAACAGGGAAATTTATGGGAGAAGGTGGGAGCGGGCTTTCTCTGAGGGATATAGAGAACTTACGTTAGAGGTTTTATTAGATTTGTAAATCAGGTGGGAGGGGCAGGGTAGGGATGGTAAATGCTACTGTAGGATGGTGATGTCAGGGGTAGAAACGGGATCGCCTCCTTGGGGTTGAGAGTTGCAAAGAATGTGTGTGACTTTATAAAGTGTGGCGAGAGAGTTGGGATAATGTAACGTGCGAATGTGTATGAACCTGTGTGTATGGATGTTAATGGCACATACACAGTTGTGGCTGTCTGCGCCTGCGTGAGCCTTAGATATGCTGTTGTGATTAAGGATTGGTTGAACTTCATTGTGGCAATGTTCCTGGACTTGTTAAGCACTAGAAATGTATCTTAGCCGGGTTGAAGTGTCAATGTGTAAGACTTGGTCATGTTTCCCTCATGTTAATATTTGTTATTAAATGTACTGTGTCTTTGGTGCTACTGTTTCACCAATACTTATATAATTACCACTTAGGCTTATTCATATATGTCAAGTTAGGATGTAAGTCAACAAGTTGGTGATAACTGTCATATTATTTCAGGGTGAGGGGGGTAATTAATGTGTAATAAGTTTAAGTCATTAACGGTAATACCAACTTTATTGGTAGTTGTATACGTGTGTTTTGAAATGTAATATTCACATTGTGTTTGTCTTAAGGTATTGTGATTTTGGTAGTCCTGTACCATCCATGTTGTAAATTCTCTTTCCTCACGTGACACGTGTCATGATATTCCTAAATTGAGGATAATTAATGTCATGATTATTCAGATTGGTGATGGAGTTAGTTTTCAATGTGTGTGAGAGTGGGGGGGGATGATGGGTCACCTGTGTTGCAGCACAGGTTTCTTAATAATGCAGATCTTGTGGGATTCGTCTCTCAGCCCTTGAGTAGAGAGGACGTGTGCTGCTGCTACCCCCTGGTGTTGACTGGGTGCAGTAATATTTTCACAACATGGCGCAGGCTTGTCGCCGGAGAGTCAATACAGTCTGTATTGAATTAACCAGTGGAGCTATCACTGGGCCGTCTATGGAGCTACTTCTACCAGCAATAATTAGAGACACCTACGGCGTAGCTACTGAAGAGATTTGTGGACTTGCCTTGAATGGAACGAAGAGGATATTTCTTAAATTCAATTCGACGAGTATGTATGAGACAGTGGTTAACAAGTTTCAGGAAGTGGCCATACCTGTGAATCATGCTGTCACGGTGAGGATGCATGATGTATCAAGTTACTTCACTTGGGTGAGATCAGGAATGTGCCATTTGAGGCGGATGCATCTGACATAAGGTTTCCATGAGTAAATATGGGACGGTACACACGGTTACTGCCGGAAGATGGTCAGCTGGTACGTATATGGGAATACCTGAGGGTACGTACTCTGCAAAGATGACGATACGACATCCTATACGTCGTATGTGGTGATGGAAGAATTCAGAACTCAGGTATTTGTGACATACGCAGGGCAACGACGCACTTGTCGTTTGTGTGGGTCGTATGAACACCTGGCAGCGCAATGTGGTTAGAGGACGTGGAGGACAACGACCTGCAACAAACGAAGAAACGTAGAGGTGAGGAGAGTGGAGCAAGAACAGCCTTTTTCGACACTGACTCCGCAGAGTGCGTCATGGAGTGAGGAGGTTGAGAAGGCAGAGAAGATGGCAGGTGCTACGAGTGGGGGGACTCCTCTTCCTTGGACGTGGTTCAGGCATTGGAGGAGATCATCGCAGAAGTGAATGATAGCAAGGAGGAAGCATTGACGACGCTTGTGGATATTTCGGGCACGGGGCCGTATCAGGAAGAAGGCACGATCCTGGATATTGGGACTTATGGAGGACGGAGGGGCGAAGGTAGTTCGTCCTAAGGTGTGTGACAAGGCTGTCTTGTCGGTGAATACGGTGGAGGTTGAGGTTCATCGTGGTGATGAGCTGATGACGAGATGCAGGTCGATGGTACGACGCGAAAGCGCGCAGCAGTGCTTTATGATTCAGATGAAGTGCTTACGCCCGCACAACGTTCAGGGAAGAAAACATGGGCGGATGTCACGCAGAGGGGTTCAAAAGACACTCAGGGACAGGGATCGAGTAAGAGTGCACAAAAAGGGGGGGGGAGGGATAAGAGTGCAATGAGGCGATCAGGGTGACAAAAAGGTTGTGTCAAGAGGGAAACCACCTTTGTCGGTTTTAAGTGCTTGACATTGAACATCAATGGTTTGAGGTCGCAGAGAAAGTGTGAGTGGTTTAGGGAGTTTTTGGAGCATCATGGTGTTGACATTGTGTTCTTGCAGGAGCATAATTATAGACATGGTTATGAGTTGAAGGTGGAGGGATATAAGGTGTATGTTGAACATGCGGTCAGATTGAAGGCGGTGTGGCTATATTGGTAAAGGAAACTAGCCCGTTGGTTGTCAGGCATTGTGAAGGGGGGGAGGGGAGGGTGATACGTGTGGATGGATTATGGGGTCAGGTACAGATGACGTTTGGTGTGTGTGTATGGACCGGCAGAGGGAGTACGTACGCGTTAAGAATAAATTGTGAGGGACGTGTTGGTTTACTACTTGCGTGGATTGCCAGGGGTAGCCGTGATAGGAGGTGATTGGAACTGTGTGATAAGGCGTAAGGATGTGGAACAGAGGGGGGCGGGGCATTGTATGGGAACATTGGGAGAATTGTTATCAGGGGTGGATTTAATCGATATCTGTGGGGGGGGGGGAGGTAGAGCATACATTTATTAGGCGTGGGTATGCTGCTAGGCTCGATCGTTTGTACGTCCCAGAAGGGTAGTAATACATAGGGTGAGGGTGTTGGATGTGGTATTTTCTGATCATAGGGGTGTTATGGTGGATTTGGGTTGGGAGGGGTTGCACGAAGGGGTAGCGGGTATTGGAAGTTAAATGTAAAGTTGCTGCATGAAGAAGATATAGACAGTCATTTAACAGTTTTGGAGGGGTTGGAGGCAGAAGCGCTGGGAATGGTGATCTGGTTAGATGGTGGGACTCGGTGGCGAAATCAGGTATTAAGGATTTTTATGTACGTAATGGGAGGGAATATAATAGGTTAAAGTATGGGTTTCAATCTTATCTTGAGGGGCAGTTGAGGGCTTGCTACGAACGAGGGAGGGTTAGTTACCCGGTGGGAGATATTGAGGGATTAAAGGAGAGCATTAGGGATTTGCAAAATGAAAGATTTGATGGTGCACGCATTTTGGCGGGGTTGGAGGAGGTGTTATGGGGTGATAGGCCATCGGCGTGTGTATGGAGAGGACAGCGTAAGAGGAGAGCGGCGACGGAGATGATGGGATTAACTGTTCATGTGGGGATGGGAGGGTATAGGGAAGGGCAGGTATTGATGTCGACTGAAGGTATGAGTGGATATCTTGATGTATGGTTTAGGTCATATGCACAACATGTGGGTATACGAGATGATGCTTTAAGGGAAATGGGTGGTTATGTGCAATGCGAGCTTGATGGTAGAGATAGGGAGACTTTGGAAGGACAGATTACGGAAGGGGAAATTTGGCAAGCTATAGCAGGTGCAAGTTTAGGTAAGGCACCGGGTGTAGACGGGTTGCCTAATGATTTTTATGTTAAGAACTGGGAAGTATTGAGGAGATTTTTAGTCAGATTGTTCAATGTAAAGAAGGAAGATGGGGCAATGGGGTTGAGCAGCAAAGGACTGCTGTCGTTGTATTAGTGCTGAAGGGTGGACAGACCACGGTAGAAGATTACCGTGCAATATCGCTTATGTGCGGTGATTATAAGTTATTTGCAAGGGTATTAGGGAACAGAATCAAACAGGTTTTAGGTAAAGTAATTGATAGAGGACAATATGGCATACCGGGTAGATCAATGTATGAAGGGCATGGAGTTATTAGGAGTTTTATAGAGCATAGGGGGGAGGGGGGGGGGGTGTTTTGGCTCTGGATTGGGAGAGCTGCTTATGATAGCGTAGAAAGGGATGCATTATGGGAGTTTTATGCGTTGGTTGGGTTTCGGGAGGGAAATTGTTCTTGGGCAAAAACTTTGTATCTGGGTGCAGTATGAGAATTCAGGTTAATGGACGACTAGGTGATAGCATACAAGATGGGAAGGGGTTTGCGACAGGGATGTCCTCTGTCGCAAATTTTGTTTGCATGTCTTCAGGAACCCTTTTATAGGGCAGTTAGGTGGAGTATAGCGAGAGCGAGGGTTGGTTTTGCACGAGAAGGGGAAGCAGGTATAGTGGGTTACGTGGATGATACGACTGTCTTGGTGAGGAATGTGAGGGATTTACATAAGGTAGGAAGGGTGATAGACGTTTTTGGTGAGGCTACGGGGATGAAAATTAATGTAGTAAAGTCCAAGTATTTGGATCTAGGGGATAGTGTACATAATGGTGAGACTGTTGAGGGTGGGTGGCGTGTGGTAGATCAGTTGTTGATATGTGGGATAGTGTACATGCGGAATGATAGGGATGCACAAGAGGCAAATTCGAGGCGCACCGTGGATGGAGTTTTGAAAAGATTGGGAGGCTTGAGGGCAGAGCAATTATCGTTGCATCAAAGGGTTATAGTCACGAATGTCCTGTTGTATAGCAAGTTATGGCACGTGGTGGCAATATATCCGTTACGACGGTGTGAGGTGCAACGGTTGCAACTGCGGGCATTCAGATTTATATGGGGATAGGGTTGTGACTGGCTAAGTAGAGGGGTGGTGTCGCTTCCCGTTAGCCAGGGGGGGCTGGGGCTTATACCTCTTGAGAAACGTATGTTGAGTGTGTTTCTGAAGAGGGGGTTTGTGAGGGAGGGGGTGAGCGGGGGGGCCTTGAAAGACTGTGCATGGATATGCAACGGTGGTGGAGGGGTAGGGATTTAATGTTTGGGGAGGCTATGTTGCGAATTTTACTGACGGTAAGGGATCCGAAACAGCTTAAATTGAAGGTTCTTGAGAGGGTGGGGGGTGGGTCTGTGGTGGCGGCAGTTGAGGGGGCATACCCTATGTATGCATGGGGTTCTGTATGGAAATGTCTTCAACAACTACGTGTAAAACCAAGTGTCAGGGAGGTTATGTTTAGGTTTTTACATGGGATTTTGCCGTCTGGGGTTGTGTTATTTAATAGGAGATTAAGGGAGGGTGGGGAGTGCAAAGCGTGTGGATGTCCGGAAACCATTTTCACGCTGGTACTTTTGTACTTGTTTAGAAGATGTGAGGGTCTGGCTAAGTAGGGTAGTTAGGTTAGTGGGTGGGGAAGGGTTACAGTGTTGCGGGTGTTAAGTTTAGATATGAGTGGGTGGAGTCGCAGGTGGTGAATGCGGTTGCGTATGTGGTCACTGACTTTATTTATATATCTTGGCAATGAGGGAGGTGGGAGTCGAGGAAAGGATAAGAGTGTTAGGGGCCACGATGTATGAACAAAGTGCCGCAATAGGGATCTTTATGGGGAAGATGGGAGACAGCATTTACTGAAGGTATCGTAGATTCAGGTTGAAGGATTTAAGAGATTTAAGTGTCAAGTAAGGGGTTGCGGCGGGCTAGTTTTCTTGAGTATGGACATGTGTATGGATGTTAGCGTGTGTGGTATGTTTTGGGAATATAATAAATAAGCTTCTTTTGTGATGTGAGTTTGGTCGGGGTAGTTGTGTAAGATATGTTTTTCACATGTTTTTCAGAAGGTATTGCATATAATATGTAAGTGTGTTGTTGCACTACATTGTGTGTATGGTGAGAGGGTACATCTCACAGTATTTGTGTGTTTGAAGGTTTGAGGTGACACAGGCATGATCTAAGTATGTTTGGTTTTTCTTTTTGTCCTCAAATGTGTTATACAAAGATAATTCTGTGGTGTATGTGATGTGTAGGTTTATAGGTATTCAACATGCTTGTTGTATGTTCCCTTTTCGATACTTTGTTTTAATGTCTTTCAATGTCTTTGTATGTATTTACAATGGTATTGTTCTTTGCCATATGAAGTGTTTTTTTTTTTAGGTTATGTTAAGTTCTAGGTTTTTGTATGTTAAGATGTACTTATAGACTGTCAGCACCTGATATATGGTTTTTCATGCTATGTTCTTAACGTAAGTTTTGGCTGTATGGTATCGATTTATCTAGCCAGTTTATAGACGCATTCCTTTTGTGTCTGAGATTTTTGTATACGGGTTTATTGTAACTGTAATGAGTCGGTTTTAAGCTGTTTTCTTTGTATGTTTATTTGTATTTTGGTATATGGGATAAGTATGTAGATGTTCTACTAGGATTATGATGTTAGAGATCCATACTGTTTCCTTTTATTTTTATTTTTATGTATACTGTATTGGTTATAAATAAAATATAAAAAAAAAAATGCAGATCTTTTGTAATTTTGTTGAGAGTTGTATTATGGGTGATTGTCATTAAGCTTGGTTCATTATTATTGTGTTGAAGTTGTATTTTAGGAGTTTTATTTATAGCCATTTTGTGTCCTTTATTATCCTTTTATTCCTTCTTGAATTGTGTATGTTTTAAAACTTGTATATAGTAAGTGCAGGTTTTTCCCTGGATTGTTATGTTTTTATATATTGGTTTTTGATGTTCCCCTTGTTCAAGTCTTTTTTTTAAATTTTAAGACAGGGGAATGTAGATGTTTCTTTGGGGGGGGGGGGAGTGTAAGCAATAATGATGGGTTTCCCACATAAAAAGCCCCTTGTGTACTTGTAAAATGACATATGTAGAATCAGTCTGAGGTTGTTTTAAGTTTTTTTTATTGTCTTTAGTTTTTATGCAGTAGATTGGAGTAAATGTTTTTTTGTATCCCGTGTCAATGTTACATATTATATTTGAAACCTATATTATTTGACATGACTTTTTAAATAAATATAAAAAAATATGTTTGTATGATGATCCGTGGGGCTTTTTACGGGTTTTCATTGGATTTTTTGCTCCCGGCGATCGTTTGCGATACTTTTGGTATTGCAAATGAAGAGATTAGTGGTGTGGGCTAAATGGAAAGAGGATTTCGTAAATTTTAACATTGAAAATGTCTACGGGGCAGTGGTAGAAAAGTATCAGGGAAACACAACGGTAATCAGGGGTGTCAGTGGGGTCCATGAGTTCTAGGAAAAACTGGATAAAAAATAAAAAATGTCCCCTTCGGGGAGAAGACTTTGATACCCGCAGTGAACTAAGTAAATGGGGGAGGGTTTCACATGCCCACTGCGGGGCAGTGGGGCTACTGGCCCGTATGCGGGAAACTTGGGGGAAGTTTTCTTTTAAAAATGTTGCTATGACCCCCCCTTCCCATCTTATGTGGTGTTACGGATTTTAGAGTCGGTTGAAACATACCAGGGCAACGACGAAGATGTTTGTGTGGGTCTATGCCCCAAATTGCAGACGTGTGGAAAGCGAGTGGATCCCCAAAACAGAAACGGCAGGCATTTGCGGGGTGGTGAGGGGTGAGAGCTCTTTTGCTCATCCTAAAAAGGGTTGTCATGGATGAAGAGGTGGAAAAAGCAGGGGAAAGGGAATCAGAAATGTATCAAAAGGGGGGGAAATCTCCATCGTTGGACAACTAGGTTTCGAAGAAAACAACCAATTTGGGGTGAAGAAAAAGGGGAAGCGTGTTAGTGAAGGCGTTGGACGTCTTTTTAGATGACAAGATCTTTTGGACATGTGGGGGCCCCAGGCTTAGCTAGGGGGTTGGTTGAGAATGACGTCGTGGGGGGCAAGGAGGAAACAAAAATTGGGGCAAATGACTTGATGGGGGCAGGCAGTGGAGGTGGAGGGGGACCGGAGCTGCAAAGAGGGTTTACAATGCTGAAGGGTGGATCAGATGATTTTGTCCTTGACGCCCCGGGAAAAATCTTGGGGGGGTCAAAAAGAAAAAGGGTCAGTGACCCCAAGGATCGGGGGTTTGCAAAGGGGTTTCCCCAAAAGGGGGGGAAAGGGGAAAAGGGGTGTGCAAAAGTTCGGAGATAAGTCAATCCCCGGGGACAAAAGGCAACCCATTTGTAGTTTTAAGTGTTTGACAAAAAATTTAAGGGATTGAGAATGAAGAAAAGCATAAGGGGTTTTAATGAGTATTTGGTGCGATTGTGGGATGTGTGCTCATACAGGAAACAGTTACAGAGGGATACGAGTTGGAATGAGTGGATATAATGTGTACAGGAGCATGGACAAGGTTAAAAAAGGAGCGCCTTCTGGTGGGGAAATAGCCCTTTTGTGTGAGGTGTTTTGAAAAGGGGGAGGGGAGGGCGATTTTGATTGGATGGATTTTTTGGGGTTGGGTACAAATCAGTTTTTTTGTGTATTGGCCCGGGGGGGGATGTGCATATAAAACTAAATTTTTCAAAAGTCCTAGGGAATTATTTTTCGCGCCTTTCCAAAAGTAGGATTTTTGGGGGGGGTTAGAATTGTTGAACGACGTAAAAATGGGACCCTAGAGGAGCGGGGTGTTGTTGGGGATTTGGGGGGTTTTTATGGGGGGGGGGTTAAAAGGGTTTTTTCGGGGGGGTAGAAAAGCTGCTTTTGTTAGACGGATGTGCGGCGAAGGTAGATTAAAGTGCCCCTTTCAATAAAACGTGCATATGGCTGTGGTGGATGTGGTTTTTTAGACCATTGGGGGGTAGGATGGATGCAGATGGGAGGGGTGCCCCGAGGGGACAAATTATTGGAAATTTAAAAGTAAAGTTACTACAAGGGAGGAAAGTCGTCGACTTTTGTGCAAAATTTTTAAAGTTTAATAGTTGAAGCCAGGGATAATGCCCGGTAAATTGGGGGTTGGGAGCCAAATGGAATTAAAAAAATTTTTTTTTAGTAGAGGGAAGGGATATAATCATTTAAAGACGGGGTTTTAAAAAATACCCTTTGGGGGCAGTACGTGAATGTAGCAAAGGCAGTGCAAATTTCCGCATTGAAATTGAAGGTTTAAAAGGGGAAAATTTTTGGATGTTGCAAAAAGAAGGGGTTTATGGGGAAGAATTGGGGGGGACTAGAAAAGGGAAGGGGGGGATCGGCCGTGGGTTTGGTGTTGAGGAATTAATGTAGGGGAGAAAAGGAATGGAGATATGGGGTTAAAGTTCAGGTGGTATGGAGGGGTTTGGGGGGGGGCCAATTTTGGTACCACGGGGGTATAAGTGGATATGTTGATCCTTGGGTTAAACAAAAATTTCAAGTGCTGGATAAGTGGGGGTAGCTTGCAGACAATGGGAGGGTTTGTGCAGTGCAGTGGAGGGGTAAAATTTTATTGGTTTGGGGAGGGCCGATCAGGAGTGTGAGATTTGGGGGCTTAAAGGGGGGGAACTTGGTAGGCGCCGGGTCAGACTGGGTACCAAGTGATTTTTAGGTAAAAAGGAGGGGTTCTAAAGGGGATTTTTGTAAAATTGTTAATATACTTAAGTGGGACCGGGTTTTGGGGGAAAAAGCAAAAAAAAGGGGGGCAGTGGGGGTTTTAGTCTGAAGGGGGGCCCCTCAAAAAGTAAGGGATTACGGGGGTATTTTGTTTGTGTGGGAGTTTCAAGCTATTCGCCCAAAAAAATTTTGCAACAGAATTAAGAAGGTAATGGTAAATAATAATAAGAAACAATACAGAGTGCCGGAAGGTTTATGTACAAAGGGCATGGTTTTTTTAGAGGTTTATTGGAAAGGGGCGATTGGAGGGGGGGTGTATGGCTTTAGTTTCGAGGCAGCCCAGGACTTGTTGAAGGGAACATTATGGATGTTTATGCCCTTTGGGAGAGGTCAGGGAAGAAAAATTAAATTTGGGGTAAAATTTTTTTATATGGTGTTCAATGAGGGCACGGTGAATGGGGGGGTTAGGTTGGTTACAAAAAAGGATTAAAAAAACTTAGGTCTCCAGTGAATACTAGAAAGGACGCCCTTCTAGCATCCAACCTGTTACGGGGTTTTTTTCGTAACAATTAGTCAGTATCCTTGTCCACTTATCCATTAGAATTCAATAAAAATTAAATTAGTGCTTCACGATTACATTGGTAGGCTACTAACTAGAGAAATTTAAAATTTAATAAATTTATTATAAGTCGTCTAGGCGTATATCAAATTAAATTAAAATTTAATCACAGTAATCAACAAAATAAGAATAATCATTTCTCTCATGTACAGTATTATTGTGTTGAAAGCACATATCACATTTATAATTCTTAAGTACCCTCTGGTACATTAACTTTTAATAATAAAATATACAAATAAGTTTGGTGTATGTGTGAAAGTGCTCTAAGTAGTTCGCTATGTCTCACGACTCACTAGACTTAAAAAAGTAAATGGCAAAGTCCTCAATTAAACTAACTTTTTGCCCAAAATGGCAGTCAGAACAGTCTGCTTGAACAATAAAAAGAATGCAAAAGCCCACTAGAAAATATAACCAGCAACTGCGACACAGAATCAGGAACAAGGAGATAATATAACGACACTAAGTAGGAACCATCAGGAGATCCTCCACAAAAGTCACAAAACTCCCATACTACTGAATCTAAGTTCAGCATAAGAAAATCCCCGACTGTGACAATACACAGATAGCAGTACAAATTAGGTGAGAAGCTATAGCTCAGGACCTGAGCTGCTCAGAGTGTATAAGAGACACACAACTTCAGTACAACATCGAAAACCACTAAGTCTATACAATGTTCTGTGAACAGAGTTCCACAGAACCTACAAGAAAGCTATAGAGACGATCTTCCAACAAGGGTCAATAAGGGAGATTTAGGCACTTCTTGTCAAGAATACGTCCAACCACCAAGCGAGTCTAGACCAGACTGAATACTTCAGGTGAGGTGTGATCACTCCCCCTCTATCAGGTGATAGCTCTGTGGACAGCTGCTGCCCAGCAACAGAAGCCGGCAGAGTAACGAGCAAAGAGCGATAATTACAGTAGTTAGACAATTAAGACTTGAACTATGAGCACATAATATATATGCTACATCCTACCTAACAAGATAACTAAGTCAAATAATAATATAAAGCAATATATTTACGATTTAGCTATTATCGCAAATATAATCAATATAAAATTATTTGAAAATTTAATATATATTATATACATTGTAACCCATTCAGGGGTTGCAACACCCCCCAACACAATAAACGGTCGCACTAGGAGGTGCATTAATGTCTTTCACATTATTACTGATTACTCATGACACTTTAATAACAATATAATATAAACATTAATCAGAGTCACTCTTGTGCCAAGCACTTCCATAATTTCAGTGTCTATATCACTAGGATATGCCCCTGGTACTAGGGCAGTACACAGTATTGTATCTCTGCATACTCGTGGTTATGTACATCAGTGTAGAGACAGGATAGCGTAGACAAGCCTGACACATTGAGGCTCGATCATAGTAGTAGAGAATGCATACAAACAAGTCTTGTGCTATAGACAGGAGACGGCATTCCACTCTTAAGTAGTGGTTGTGGAATGCTTTGCAGTATGGACATCTGAGTTTGAAACAGCTTAAGGTGTGTAGTGAGGGGGGGGGTGTCTGCGGCAGGACAGTGTTCCATCACACAGTACATCGCCCACACAACACTACCCACTCAACACTCAGCTTCATTCTCCTCCTCACACACATATCATCACTACTGTGAATATATAAATAACATAATTTGACATGACATGGGGTATACATAGTTAATATGGGCTAGAGGGATTACATTACTTTATGAATTTGACATAGCAAATAAAAAAAGGTATTTG
>NW_026510227.1:0-14953 GCF_026875155.1 Cherax quadricarinatus | reverse complement strand
TTCCCCATAAATGGATGTATCCCTGTTCGGAGGGATGTATGCCTGTACATAGAGGGATGTATGACTTTTACATCGAGGGATGTATGGAAAATTTTATAGGGTGATTACCCTTTATGTACCTCAACATTACATGCTTACAAGTAAACTCATTGGGAGACAACCATATTGTTTACCGTAGTCACCCCGTGTAGACATGTGAGAAAACTTAATCACCCCTGGTCACGGCAAGTGGTTCCTTCGACCTCACAATCTTATCCATATCTATCCGAGACCTGTATGGATTGGATAGCACCCACAAGTACGGTGCTACTAATTAATTGTGGACTGTTAACTGAATGAAAGGGGGTGGGGTAGGTTACACATGGATATATCCATCAAGGAAAACACTTGTACATAATCTTACCACTTACCAGATATTCTCTGATGGTCACTTGATGTAGCTGGATCACCCATAACCTATCCAATTACAACATACCTAACTGGCCAGTATCAGTCTGCTATAACTAGAAGGGTTACTTAACTGTGGGTGATTGATACTCCTTATTCCCTCCATTCACCATCTCATTTCGATGTCCTGCTACACCGACATGGTTCTTATTCCAGCAGGACGAGGTATCCGTCGGTTTGTCCCGGTTTAAAAGTCGTGATTCCATAAAGCTTCACTATCCTCGGTACGAGAATCACGCGTTCACTCGGAGCAGGGCGATCTATTTCACATCCCGCATTCTCACTAAATTAACTGTTACATTATCACATGATTTACATTAACCATAGTCACATAGATCGAGTTGAGTAAACAGATCGACATTATATATTATACACATTACGAGGTCCACTTCCATTAAGATCTGTAGCCTATATGAGTGAGGATTTAACACTACGGGTATTCCCCTGGACACCACCATGGCCTGACGCACCAGTCACACCCGTCAAACCATTATTCACTAATATTTACCACCTTTTTACGGTGTCCCGTAATCACGTTCCCTCAACCTTCACAGGAACAGTTACGACATTCCTATAGTGAAGTGAGGCCCATATTAATACTTAGGCCTCGTGAACCCCAATTTCCAATCCCAGGTTTCCACTGCACTCCTATACATACAAAAACTGCGCTCCCTCGTGCCCAGTTCGAACCTATACCCCGCACATCTGCGCAGGGAACAGTGGGAACCCAGTTGATTCCATTCAAAATACAAATACACTTTGACCCAAGTCAACACATTAAACACTTATTAGGCACTATAGCTTCGGAAATTAAATAATTTCCACACTGCGGCCGGGCGGAAGTCGTTGTTAGTTACTTTAATATGTATATTATGCACCCATACCCATCCTGTGGGCGGTAGTCAAAGATTACAGAGGTATATAATTGGTCCAGGGACTGGACTCCAAAGTTTTGATAGCTGAGAAAATTACAAAGGTAATGAACTAGATCTGGTCATAATCATGACCAAGTTACAAAGGTAATGAGCTCCAGGTAGAGCTGGTCACACTCATGAATAATTGCAAAGGTAGTGAATCATAAACACATTAATCATGAGAATTTACAAAGGTATGAGCTCCAGGTAGAGCTGGTCACAATCATGACAAGTTTCAAAGGTAATGAATGATAGACACGTTATTACATGATTACAATCATAGACAAATTACAGAGTAATGAGCAGTAAACAAACATAGCAGGGAATTCATCCATTCCCCCAACAACAGATGTTGCTGGGGCCCTGTTTTCCCCTCGGTGCAGTTTGAAAAACAGCGCAAGTTGCCCCGGGATCGTGCTTGCACGAGCCCATCGACCCCCCAAAAGAGGCCCAAGAACCCAGTGACCCCGTTTAGCCCCCGATGGAGAGCTCCCCTGGGACATGTCAGCGTCCTGTGGACCCCAAAGTTCATTAAAGATCCAGGCCCTCGTGTGACGGTGTTGAAGCTTGGGGAATGGTACCATGCCTGTGGCAACCTGAAGCTCCCTCGCGGTCGAACTCCACGATGCTGCCCTGAGTGGAAGTTCCTGTGACCCCGGCACTCCCTGCAGTGCCTTGCTACATGTGGGTTGGGGAGAAGTACCCCTACAGATGGGGGGGGCTGGGAGTTGGGTGGGTGAGGCGGGGAGACGCCAGGTGTGGGCGTTTTTGAGAGGGTCTTTTTCACACACGCCCTCCCCTTCCCCCCAGCGGAGAGGGGGGGGGGCGTGACTGGTCCTGATCGAAAACCCCAATCCCTGAAACTCCCCAAACACTTCAAACTATTTATGCTAAAATGATGCACTGGATGTCTGTTCGCTGCTTGGTTCTTTAAAGCATTACACTGGTTTGTTAAGTGGGCCTGGTCAGCCTCTTTGCCCAGGACTATTTTTTTGAAAATCCACAGTCCCCCGCTACAAAACCCTGCCGTGTTGGCCATGTTGAGCCCTGTCATGGTCATTTTTGACGACTTTAAATTTGGTCTTCCCCAGGAGACGCCCCCGCCTCTCTAGATTGCGCGCTTTTTTCCTAGGGGTTTCTTACTAAAATTTCTTCTTGCATTACTCGGTCAGTGTCTTCAATATCATGTTTCACTTTCCCTTAGTTTTCCATCTGCATGTTTTAAAAACTCATTTTTTTCCCAAAGGGGAATTAATTTATTAATGGTACCAACTTCCTGCCCCATGCAAAACCCTTGACGTTTTGAAAACACCTTGTGCATCTGGGTATAATGTAAACCGCCCAGAGGACAATGTTCGTTGTTGTTATATAATTAACACAATTCACAGGGGTTGAATGTTCTGTGGGTTTACCCCTTTGGGCTCCCCATAAAAGTGTTCAGTGTTAAGAAGATTTCTTTACGCCACACACGCCCAATGAGAAATTACCTTATTTAAAATCTTGAATCTCCCTCAAACGGTCATTTTATTGTAATCTCATCATTTCCCCTGGGGATTATCCTATGATGGTGAGAGGGGTCGGATCTCCGCGTCGGGTGTCCTATGTATGACGAGGGCGATTGTTTCCCGATTCTCTGCCTCCACCAACACTGCACGGAATTCCCCCCAAATTTAAATTTTTCTGTGTAGCACCTTCGAAGAATCTTTTCACGTACCTATCATTTTTCGTCAGCCCTCCCTCCCAAGGGGCTCGGGGAGTAATAAATTTCCAGACCCCCCTGCTGGGTCAACAAAGATGTAATCATATTTTTTTTAAAATTCCCATCAGTTTTGAGCACCGCTCAAAATTGGTGGCATTATCTGAATCATCAATCTCGGACAGGATTCCTAGCGCAAATTTCCGGAACAGCTGTATGAATTTTTGCAGACAAGCCTGACCCACTTCTAGAAAAACAGCCTAGTGTGTACAAGTAAATAGACATACATACACCTTAAAGGGAACCCCATCTGAAGTACTTTTAAAAATGATTGGCCACTATAGTCCACCCCCGGTCACAAAAAGGGGTTTTACCAACTGCACACTTCCTTGGGCAAGGGTGGGGGACCTGGTAATGTGGGGTTTGGATCACCCGGCGAAATTACACCGATTTGAAAACCCCTTTTTACCTTTCCCGCCTTGTGGAATCCAGAAGTTTCCCCAAATACGTTTAAGGTACCCGGGTTTTACCCCCCGTGCATCACTTTTTTTGGGCTTAAAGCAAAAGGTTGTCGGGGATGATTTTTGGGGCAGCAATGGGTGTTTAGATTTCCCCCAATTCGCATTTTGAACCTCCCTCTGCCCCTAATTACATCATCCTCTAAATACGCCCAGTTTTTCTATTTGAGCTTTTCCAATTTTTTGTCCATCATTAATTTTTAATTTACCCCTGTAGGTTTTCTTGTCCCCTCTGTAGAGTATTTCAGGGGATGGGGAAAATTATGTGAGATATTCATCTTACTTAAAAATTTAAAACACTACCTTGTCCGCTAATCACTTGGGAAAGGGAAAGAATACCATTAATGTCAAGGGGAAGGGATTCTGATGGAGCGGTGCTCACCGAAAATTTACAGGGCATTATGTCCCCTTTTGCACCCCCCAGTTATTTTGCCCCCGCCAATTTGGGGCCCTTAAAAACCCACGAAAAAGCATAAAAATTTTTTCATAAGTAAGCCTCGAGAAAGAAGTCGCGATTCTCGTTACCGGGAAATGTGTTTAAAAGGTTTAAAAATATGCTGCCCCCAAATTTATATTTCTCCTGCTTTTGATTGTTTCGCGACTCTGTTTGTCATACAAAATCTTCTTTACCATTACAAACCCATTGTAAGGATACTTTATGACCAAATTATGGTGTCGTGTTTATATCTTAAAAATTTATTTTTATTAATTGGAAATTTTGCACTAATAAATGGCCGTTAATTCCAAGAGGTAAGGTACGGATTTGATTGGAGCCATTTAGCTTTAGACATAAAAGAAAAAATGGCATTTACTTTGAAAGAAAGGGATGCTCCATATGCTAATTTCAAAAGATCGCAAAAAATGTGGAGTACATTTTCCCCATCTTGACTGGCCACATTAGTGGGAACCCCAACATGGTAATTTTACATATTCACCTATTAGTTCTTCCCCCCCTTTCAACAAATTCCTCGGTAGGGATTCACCCCCAATACATTTAAGCTTCCATGCTTCTTGTATCAAAAATTTTTTCCTCTTATGGTAAGTGGGGCACAACCCTAGTGGATCGAAGCTTTTTGAAATTTCCGCAAGTAAGACTCTTTTGGTTAATTTTTGGGCAGCTGTAGTTATTGACTTTAACGATAAAAAAGTCTCTCTCTGTGCCCCCAAAGTCAGTCCCAGCACTTTTTACTATATTTAGACACTTCAACTCCAGGGTTTCTTTTTTTATCTAGCCCTTAAATGGAGAATTACTGTTCCCTTCCCCTCAGGGGCCAATTTGCCCCTTGCTTTTTCATTGCCCCCAATGGGCTCTTGTTCCTTTTTTCCCCCTTTCAAACCCCCCCCAAAATTGTCCCTTTAAATTTTTTTCCCCATTCTCCACTCAGTGGCCACCCGTACGCTTAAGGTGTGCATTTATGTTGTCTGGAGTAGGAAGGGGATGGAGGTAGCACCAAAAAATACATCTGAATGAAAAGTCTTCAGGGGGACAAAGGGGTCATTTAGGTTCTGGGGCCATAGAACTAGTGCAACCCCGGTCCCCCCTGCAACCCACCTCAGGAAAGCTTTACTTATGCCGCCAAAAGGCAAAATTCTTAACCCTGAATTTTAATAATGCCCCCGTTTTTCCGTCAACGACGGACCTGTCATAAAAACAGTCAATCAAATGGGTACATTTTTGTTACTCCTGGCACTACTTTAAACACAACCCTCAGAGGAGTGGTTTAGAATCCTTTTTCACCCGTGATGTGGCAAATAGTGACCATAAATCTGGGTTTGCTCAGGAGGTACTCCTCTATGATTTTTATTTAACTGCTATTAATTTTTCATTGTAGCAGTAAAAGTTTGGTGTCTTCCCCTCGTTGGGATGACCTTTTAATTGCCCATACGCCATGGTAATTTATTTGGTGGGTCTGGAGGGTTTCGCTTCCACGGAATCTCACCAGTATTGTCCCGATTCAAATTTAACACCTTTGGTATTGTTTTTTGAGTAAAGGAAAACATCTGGACTTTCTTCATTTACATTGACCCTAGCTGTCCAATTCCCCTAATTTATACACAGGTTAACTTCATCCTCTATTTTAAGTTATTTATATGGGTGATATGCATAGTAAAACACACCGTAACTGTATTTATGGTTCCCCGTCATTCATTATCGTACGAGGAAACCTGCCCCTATACGTGACCTCCCGCGGTCCTTTGAAGGTGATCCGCATTTCTTTTTCAACCCTTTACAAAGGTGGCATAATGGTCCCACCCATCAAAAAAATCTATTGGCCCAGTCATTATTTTACCCGAAGGGGGCAAATTTTCCCTTTCTTGAAAGCCTTTCAGCAGCGCTACCCAAACCCTTTTTGGTGATATTTTCTTGGAAGCCCATCCACAATTATGGCATTAATGTTTTCTCTCAATGCCAGCCTGACAGTTACAAAACGTGTCGTATGCTGGGCCTTCTTATTCGAGAGAAAAAACCGATAGCTTAGTATAGAGGATTCCCTTTTTTACCTTCATCCCTTAAGGCAATTACGTTTTATAAAGGGCGTTTTGATCCTGATCCAGTAATGTGTTTCAGTTTTGGGTTTCGCCCTTTTCATTAATCACCACATCCCCACAGGTAAAAACTACCCCAGCAGGGCCTCATTTCCCACATTAGCTGCAATCTTTAGTTGGTACTGTTGTGTCCGGGTTATTACACTATCAGTACTTTTTTTCCTCATTTCGATTGGTTTTCCCCCCTTACACATAGCTTTGTGGTGTCTTCCCTTGTTACATGATAACAATAGTGAAGTTAGCACCCGGGAAACCCTTACATTATGATTTCCTAGACACCTGATACATCTAGCAAGCTCTTCCATCTTTCCCCTTTAACTCCCCTGAAATTTTTTTGGCATTACGTTCTTAGAGAAATGATCCGTTGCAGGGGATACAAAAAACTTCCTTTCTTTGCTGACCTCTTTTAAAATGGTCTACCCTTATTGTGGTACTTCCTCCCCTTTTCTTTGAGTGGGAGAAACCACTATTATGGCCCCCGTCCTTGATATGGCCTACGTAAAAACCCGTTTGTAGGGGACTTATGTTATTGTATTAGGATTTTAAAATTTCCTTTTGTGGAACTTGACGGTGCACTGGGGTTTTAGGTGGTATTCCCAGAGGTAATGGGTGGTGGTCTGCAGTTGGGGAATTAGTCCTGGGCCCCCTTTTATTTCTTCCAAACCCCAAGTACCCTTGTATCTGTTAGATGCCACTTACTGTCTTGTGGTTCAATTTATTCTGAACCAAGGGGTCAACAAACCCCTTGCTCCCTCCAAAACATATTTTTACTCAAGGTCTTAAGAGGCTTTCGTTTGATCCCAATTGCTGAAACGTTGCGGTTGGATTGGGGGTCTTTAAACTAGCCAAATTAGCTACTAGATCCAACTCTTTGTCCAAGTTACCGTAAGTGACCTCCAACAAGTCAACTGCCTCCCATGGGGTCATCTCATTTGGGGAAAGTTTGTGTGAGAACTGCGCATCTCCCCTTACTTGTCCCTTTTAAAAGCCAATTTGGAACACTTGCAAGACACTCCCATCATGTACGCTGCTTTTAAGATAGACCAAAATCCTCCCCGTTTTCTCCCGGATTAAACACAGGGGTGCTAATTCTGGGGGTTTTGGTAGACACCCCTGATTTTCTTCTGGGTTTACCCAAGCATTGTTTACACCCCTTTTCCTTCCCAAAGCCTTTGTTTTGCAGGACCAATGTTGTCCCCCACTTATAATATTGATCCGCAGCCGCTCCCCTTTTAGCTCATCTGCAAATTCACCAGAAGATCGCTCTCACAGTCCTTTCCCCAATCTTATGACTTTTCTATTTTTAAGGCATTAGGTTAGCTTTTTCATTGGGTTTACCGTTTCTTTTCTCATTAAAATCCCTAAATTGTATGATTTAGTAACTGACCCTTCCGAGCTTGTAGTGCGCTTTTTTGCTTTGGGATCCTGGACTTGCCGCCGCACTAAATTCCCCCGCCCGCCATGGTTAGGGGAATAAATAATCCCAAAATACAACTTAAGTAGACCCTTGGAGGTAATTCTTGCACTTTACTCTTGTATAAATCCCAGCCCCCCATGTGCTGTAATTATTGGGTAATTTCCTCCACCACACGACCCATTAAAAATTTTTGTACCCTATCCCACTTCCTTCAAACAGTCACTTAATTTTAAGTAATTAATTCAATTAATTTTTTACTGATTGCATCGGTTCAGGGAAGGGCCAGCGGGGAGACATGGAAAATTTATGGGTGATTACCTTATGTACCTCAAAAATTACATGCTTACAAGTAAACTCATTGGGAGGGGAACTATTGTTTTTCCATAGTCACCCCGGGAGATGTGGAAAACTTAAAACCCCCCCTGGTCACGGGAAGTGGTTCCTTCGACCTCACAATTTATCCTATCTATCCCAGACCCGTATGGATTGGATAGCACCCACAGGTACGGTGTACTAATTTAAATTGTGGACTGTATGAATATTTAGTTTAAAAAGAATGAAGGGGGGTGGGGTAGGTTACACTGGATATATCCATCAAGGGAAAAAAAAACTTGTACATAATCTCACCACTTCCAGATATTCTCTGGTGGTCACTTGATGTAGCGGATCACCCCTACCATCCAATTCAAATACCTAACTGGCCAGTATCAGTTGCTATAATAGAAGGGTTACTTAATGTGGGTGATTGATACTTTATTCCCTCATTCACCACTCATTTCGTGTCCCGTACACCCACACGGTTTTTTCAGCAGGACGAGGTATCCGTCGGTTTCCCCGGGTTTTAAAGTCAGATTCCATAACTTCATTTCCTCGGACGGAATCAGCGTTCATCGGGCAGGGCGATTATTTCACTCCCACATTCTCTTTAATTAAGTTATACTGTTACATTACCTTTTCCCAAAAATGATTTAAGTCTCATAATTATTACACATTAGAAGTCACTCCATTAAAATCTGAGGCCCATGAGTGAGGATTAACACCGGGGGATTTCCCCCCGGACACACCCATGGCCGCGCACCCGTAAACCCGGTTTGAACCCTTATTCACTAATTTTCCACCTTTTTTCTGGTTCCCCTAAATACGTTCCCTCATCTTCCCAGAACAGTTTTTTGACACTTTCCTATTATGAAGTGAGGCCCATATAATCCTTAGGCCGCCGTGAACGCCAATTTCCTTATCCCAGGTTTTCACAGCCTCCTCACTACATACAAAACACTGCCGCCCCCTCGTGCCCCAGTTCGACCTATACCCCCGCACATCTGCGCAGGCGCAGCGGGAACCCAGTTGGTTCCATTCAAAATACAAATACATTTTGACCCAAGTCAACACATTAAACACTTATTAGGCACTATAGCTTCGGAAATTAGATAATTTCCACAGGATGTATGACTGTACATCGAGGGATGTATGACTGTACATGGAGGGATGTATGATTGTACATGGAGGGATGTATGACTGCACATGGAGTGATGTATAGCTGTACATGGAGGGATGTATGACTGTACATGGAGGGATGTATGCCTGTACATGGAGGGATGTATGCCTGTACATGCAGGGATGTATGCCTGTACATGGAGGGATGTATGCCTGTACATGGAGGGATGTATGACTGTACATGGAGGGATGTATGCCTGTACATGGAGGGATGAATGACTGTACATCGAGGGATGTATGACTACATCGAGGGATGTATGACTACATGGAGGGATGTATGACTGTACATGGAAGGATGTATGACTGTACATGGAGGGATGTATGACTGTACATGGAAGGATGTATGACTGTACATGGAAGGATGTATTTTATAATATGTAAACACCACATTGTAATATTAACAGAGTTAATTTAATATTTTTATTATGCACCTCATACCGATCCTGTGGGCGGTAGTCAAAAGATTACAGAGGTACATAATGGGTCCAGGGACTGGACCCCAAAGTTTTGATAACAGAGCACGTTACAAAGGTAATGTATCATGTAAGTAAATTTACTTATTTACATTTATTCATGGCTACAATCATGAACAAGTCACACGTCCACACCCGGTCACAACTGTAATGAGTTATTGGTGCAAACAGTAATTGTTGGAAGATGCATGCCGTCACACACACAAATAGATGAGTACACACACACACACACACACACACACACACACACACACACACACACACACAATGGCCCATACTTGAGTATGCAGCACAGTTTGGAATCCACACCTAGTCAAGCACGTCAAGAAATTAGAGAAAGTGCAAAGGTTTGCAACAAGACTAGTCCCAGAGCTACGGGATTGTCCTATGAAGAAAGGTTGAGGGAAATCGGCCTGATGACACTGGAGGACAGGAGGGTCAGGGGAGACATGAGTAACGACATATAAAATACTGCGCGGAATAGACGAGGTGGACAAACACGGGATGTTCCAGAGATGGGACACAGACACAAGAGGTCACAATTGGAAGTTGAAGACTCAGATGAATCAAAGGGATGTTAGGAAGTATTTCTTCAGTCATAGAGTAGTCAGGCCATGGAATAGCCTAGAAAGTGATGTAGTGGAGGCAGGAACCATACATAGTTTTAAGGCGAGGTATGATAGAGCTCATGGGGCAGGGAGAGAGAGGACCTAGTAGCAATCAGCGAAGAGGCGGGGCCAGGAGCTGTGACTCGACCCCTGCAACCACAAATAGGTGAGTACAAATAGGTGAGTACACACACACACACACACAACACACACACACACACACACACACACACACACACACACACACTCACACACACACACAAACACACGAAAATGGAGAAGAGGATAGCTGCAGAGAGCAGGAAGTGGGAGCAAAAAGCCATAGTAGCAAAAGCTAAGATACAGTGCTTAGAAGAGGAACTGAGAAACCTGAAACAGCTTAAAGAGAAAAATGACAGTACAGACATAACATCAGGAACTTCTGTGTAAGGTGCAGACTAGGGACCTGGAGGGAACAAAGAAGTTATACTGTAAACAAGGGCCCCATCAGACCCACATAAGGCCAAGGCAAAGACGATGAGCACACTAGGAACAAATGAGAGGTCTGAAGACAGTGAAGAGGCTATGCTATATGCAGAGACTAACAGACACTGGCAGGGGCCAAGAACAACTGAACAGGAAAGACAGTCCAGTGAGCATAGGGGTCTCAGCCAGGGAAGGGATTGAAAGAAGGAATGCTCCAATGGATGTAACTAAAACACCTCAGAGGACGCAAAGGGAGACACAGAGGGAGGACAAAAGCGAGTTTAGTTTAGTTTAATAAGTTTTATTATGCACCCCACACCCATCTGTGGGCGGTAGTCAAATGATTACAGAGGTACATAATTGGTCCAGGGACTGGACTCCAAAGTTTTGATATCTGAGCAAGTTACAGAGGTAATGAACTCACAATTTACAAAGGTAATGAACTCAAAATTTACAAAGGTAATGAACTCACAATTTACAAAGGTAATGAACTCCAGGTAGGTCTAGTCACAATCATGACAAGTTACAAAGGTATTTACAGATTACAGAGGTACGTAATGGGTCCAGGGACTGGCCCCCAAAGTTTTGATAACTGAACTAGGTACAAAGGTAATGAACTCACAAGTTACAAAGGTAATGAATCCTGTAAGAATGGTTACTTACGTTTATACATGGCTACAATCATGAACAAATTATAGAGTAATGAGTAATTCACACTTCCACACCCGGTCACAACTGTAATTAGTTATTGGTGCAAATATTGATTGTTGAGTCACACACACACACACACACACACGTGGGTCCGTGGGGTGCAGACGTGGGTGCACAAGGCTCCGAGAACCCTAGTGTTTTTTTAAGGCATGCAGTAAATGCTAGCAGTAATCAGTGGTAGTGACATCGTCAGTGAACAATAATACGAGTGAAAACTAAAGTTATTAGTTAAAAATAGTCGAGAGGAAGCTGAAATTATCAATATTTCAAAGCGCCAAGCCGTTGTGGGTCTATAGGCGCTGTTGCCACAAAGATTTAAACATACAAAGATCAAAGTGAGTGTGGAAGCGGCTGTTCAAGAATTATCAGTGTTTGGCTAATAAGTGAAATGTAGGGCACCATACAGTGAGAGTGAAAAAGTTAATAAGCAAAAGGGGAAAGGAAAAATAAAATATATAACAAGGGAAGGTGGCAGCAGTAGGCCTGCTTAAGCAGTGACGTCACGACAAGTTGTGTGCCATTATACATATAAAGTGAAGTGCATATAATGTGAAGTGTATACTATCATAAGTGAAAAGTGAAATCACGTGAGGAACGAGGGATGTATGAGCACATGTGGCTATAATCAACATGGGTGAAGGATCTCCAAAATAGAGATTTAAGGACTACGTACGACGACTTCGTCATCATCTGGCAACTGTCACGACCGTTGCCAGCGCAAGTATCACTCACCTATTTTGTGGTTTGCATGTTGCAGGATTTTTCTGGCCTTGCATCGCTGTTAGATACTGGTCACTCACTCCTGCAAGCTATTACAGTAGTTATTAGTAGTAAGAATACTTAGGAAGCTAGGAAGTCTTCTCTCAACGTGAACAAGGAATAGGATAAAAACCAGCAATAATTGATACTTAAACCAAAAGGGCAATAAGGGGGAGAGAGCATTTCTGGGAAAACATTGGAACAGAGAGGTATAAGGGATTTTTAAACCACCCCATCTACCCCCTTCCCTAACCATCCCCTCTCTCACCACACAAAAGGGGCAGACATATAGAAGCTTTAGCCCCTAGTAGAAATTTCCACTTTTTAAAACCCCAAAATTTATGGTATGTATTAACAGTATCTCCCCCTACCTCCCAGTAACCAATACACACGTAAAACCCCCATACACACACATTTTTTAAGGGCAACATTGAAGTAGGGGGGGTCAACCCCGGGAAAGGGGGGGGGGGTCAGGTCACAAAAAATTGGGGCCCAGTCAAGGACCACTGACCCACAACACAAAACCCCACACCACCACCCACACCCCAAAACCACACACACAACACACACACACCACACACCACACAAGCACACACCACATGACAACACACACACGACACCACACACCCCCACACACACACACACAAAACACACACACACCCCAAAACCCACACACACCACACCAAAACAACACCACACCCACACAACACAACACACACACACAAACACACACTCAAAAGCACACACACAATGACCACCACACAACACAACCACACACACCCACACACACCCCCCAACACACACAACAACACCACACACAACACCACACACACATGTAAACACACACACACAACACACACACACCACCACAACACACACACACAACATACACACACACACACACACAAAAAACACACAACACACACCACAAAACCAAACACACCACAACCAACATTGCTAGACTCACACTATACCCCCCCCTCCTCCCCCCCCCGACATCCACCCCTTCCCCTGCCCCCTCCCCTCTGTCTTTCACCCCTCCCCCCCCCCCACCCCCCCCCCTTTCCCCCTCTCCCTCTCCCACTCACCCACTGTTCCCCTCCTTCCCACCCCCCCCCACTACTCCCCACATAGCCCCAGTTCCCCCTACCTCCCCCCCCACTCTGATATAACAATACTAAACCCCAACATACGAATTAAAGGGTTTTCCCCCTCTGAGGCAATCATAGGAAGAAGAAAAATGAAAATGATTGTTATAGGGGAAAGGTTAGAACCGAGTAGTCTTTTAACCCCCTTATAACAGAATGTAATAAATGTTTTTTGGAGCAACTTCAATGTAACAGACGGTGATGTTGTGTGGCCAGGTTAGGTTGGTTACAAGTACTTCTGGGAGTTTTTGGGGGAAAACACAGATGATGTCAAAAATAAATGTAAATTATGTGTCAGGCATATGGTCAATTCTTTTAACACTATGTGCTTTAATTTTCCACTTATTGAGGATAAGGAAAAGACAGTATAATAAACATGTGACATGTCAAGATATCTTATTAAGAAAATAAGATACCAATATACTAAACAAAAATTTCCTAAATTTTTTGTAAAGATAAGTGAACTTAGTATGTAGATATAATCCATATGTTTCCCGTTAACCCTTTGGGGCCTATTCCCAGGCCTTTTTTTGTATCCATTTGCTCTCGCGCTAACGTCCACAGGAGGGGTATGGGGTCACAATAAAAAAGCCCTTCGGTGGCAAAATTAATCGAGGCAATCGGGTAAAACAAAAATGGTTGCCAGAGGCAACAAAAAAAACCAAGGGGCAGGAGGGGGAAATGCAAAGGAAGATTTGGGGAGTAGAGCCACGAAAAGGGAACATGAATGGGAAAAAAACTAGAAAACTTTGCATAGAAAGGAAGAAGGATAGACATGGAAAGCGGAAGTGGAGGGCAAGTCAAAGCAGCAGAGGCCTGGATACAGAGTTTAGAAAAGGAACGAAAATCTGAAACGCCAAAAACTAAAGAACATTTTGGGTTGACAAACAGAGACGCTCCTCAACCACAATAAGGGGGCGTAGGGAAAAAAGGAGCAAAACGCATGTAAAGCTCAATCAGTGGGGACTGAGTAAATGAAAGAGCTAAGCCTATGTGGAGGGCCCAACAGACCACGCAGAGCCCAGGGAAGCCGAGAAGGGAAAATGACAGGCCAAATGACCAAGTACATTAGCTATGAAACTGAAGAAAGGAAAGCTGCAATGGGAAAAACAAATTGAAAGGGGAAACGGGGATTCAGGGGAAAGAAAGGGGGAGGTCAGTCTTTGTGTATGGGCTCCCGGGAAATTGAAGGGGAAACATATAAGCAAGAAAACAAGGGGAAAAAAAGAATTTAAAGCATCTGAAACAATAGGAAAGACGACATGACCCAGCTGGGAAAATTTTCGGGGAACAGGGGGGGTTTTTTCAAAAAAAAAAAACCCGGCCCCTGAAAATGACCCTTTAAGCAGAACGACTCGGAAAAGGATCCCGCAGGAGGGAAAACACTATTTTGGGAATGCCCGCATACGGGAAGGGGTATCTCGAGTGCAGAACACAAGCGAAAGGCAGAAACAAAGAAGAGGTACAAAAGGGGAAAAGGGGAAAGAGAGGGGAGGAGAAGACAGACAGGAATCCCGAACAGAAAATAAATAAGCTTCCCTCCAACTTTTATGAAGCTCCCAAACCCGGTCAACCCAGTGCAACCAAACACCTAAAACCAAAACACCCAGCACTCCAATGCCCCCACCCATGCATTTCAAACTCCCCCCCCCACAGCAACCACCATAGTTCCCTTATCAGGTCTCCCCCTTCCCAAACCCCCCCCCACCCCCCCGACCACAATCTTTGAAAAGAATTGAAGGTGTGGATAAAAAAA